>CM066031.1:1816686645-1816844102 GCA_033557465.1 Ichthyophis bannanicus | reverse complement strand
ACATAAGTAGTTGTGGCTTACACAGTTTCGTGCATATGTGATTTACAGTGAGCGGACTTGCAGACAGCCCCTGGTGTCCTGATATCCACAGGGTGTCCAGTAGGTAATCTCATATTGCAAATCATCTCAGCCTGGTGGCCTTTCTGCAGCCCTTTGCTCCGAGTATCAGCAATGGCAGAACCTGGGCCAGTCAATTAGTTACACACCAGCTTTCAAGGAGGGGCTTGCAGACAGACCCAAGTGACGCATAACAACACAGAATCAAAGTCAAAATCATCCATTAAACTGACCCATTACCTCTGGAGATTGAAATCCACAGAGTAACACAGCTCCATGACAGCCCAGGTCTGGTGAAAAAACACACACGCCTAGGTCATGTATGTAGAAAACTGGTGAATAAAGCAATGATGTTGCAGGGGTCATGGTCTGCCTCCAGTTAAATTAATAAGGGTGGTTTGAGGTATGTTTCCCACTTCGGTGATCAAGTGTACAGCAACCATCTTCCTGGCACAACCACTCTATCCTAGCGAAGACCAATTACACCACTGTTGCCCTATATTATGGCACCTTTTATGGTGCAGCAGATGTATACATCACAAACATACCCTGTCAGCAAAAGGTGAAAACTGTAATCTATTTCCATAGGCGATGTTGAAAGGCGGTGGTCCCACTCGCCAGGCCACTATCGTAGGCACATCATAAGCTGTGTCAATCAAAGTGTGTGCCAGGAAGATGCAATAAGGACGTTCATAGGTAAAAGCAGAAAGCTGAGCCAATAACAGTAACATCCCCCAAGCTAATGCCAACAGAGGAATGTGCTAAACACACAACATAACACAAACACTGCACAGAGCAGAGAAGACAGACAAATATCAAAATTAAATGAAGTACCTACAATAAGTTGATGGGGTGGCTGGCCGAAAGCAGCTGCAGGCCATGTGACAAACCCATAAAATGTGAAAAACACATATCATGGGAGAAGCTATATCCATGCACAGATTGATTGTAAATGTACCCTGCTACACTGACAGGTGTGAGACAGAGGGATGTGCAGATGTGTGTAGTAGGGGAGTCTGAAATGGAAGTGCATATGTGTGAAATAGTCAGGATGAACGGTGGAGTACAGTGCTAGGCAGAGCACACACAGGAGAGGCAAGGCAGGTTTAGATTGCAATGCACTAGAAGTGTGTTAGTCGATGACGTGGTTTAGAGCGAGCATGCACATCAGGGTAGGCATGGCACATAGCTGGCAGAGGAAAGGATGGATGGAAGGATGTCGCACAACTCAGGTAATTGGTACAACGTTGGGCATTCCCATGAATTGTACACACTATGACTATCACACTAATGTGAAAAGCACATATGCAGGACAAGCAACAATAAAATACAACACTGCAGACAGGAACCACACAAAACGACCAGTACTACAAATGTAGACGCCTAAAATGGTAACACACAAACCGCCCATGTGAGGCACAACAAAGTCTACATAACCAAAATACAATAACGCATGCAGTACACAAAACGCACGCTGGCTGCCATGACAAACCAACACCCAAAAACAACTAATCTGTAGTAAAATGCACATGCAGATACACCATGTACAGAAAAGCATTTGCCCTCTGTATCTTGCAACAACAACACCTGCACAAAACACAATGAAATGTCCTGCACTTGAATACAGCATGCAAAACAGGGATATTAAATTCAAAACCAACGCCATCAGAGGATGTTCCCTGGATCAAGTGTGAATTAATCAGGAGAAGAACAGGAGACAGCTCAACATGCAATAAGGTGTAGCACACCAAACACACCTGAATCTCATCAAACAAAGAAAGGGCCACATGCAACAGGATGTACAAACGACCCTAAAGTGTGAGGTCGTTATTACACAACAAATGTCCAAGGCTAGGCAACACACAGGATGCAACCCTTTCCCATACAGTGAAGACAGTAACAGGGTGTGTGTAGAGCTGAGGAACCTGTTGGTACCGTCATGGCCGAGTGAGGCCATTAGACGAGGGTTAAAAAACAAACACATTGTGCGGAAAAAACATGCAGACAGCACACGTCAAAACACATGACCAATAAGCCACAACTAACAACAAAAAGCAATCAATGAGCACACTCTACACACACAAGATCCAATAAGGGCGTGCGGTGTGTGGATGTCAAGATCACATAGACAGTGAGTGCCATGTGGCTGTCACCTAACAACAAGCTGGCACGTGTACAAGGATGTGAGCATCTAGGTGACCCATGTACATGTCCCAAACAAACACATAAAGGGTGATGTATGCTCAAATATACCGACGCTAGGGACTAACATAGTGAAGTGAACAGTGGCTTGCAAAACAGCCAAAACAAACAGTGAACAATTCACAGAAGAAGCACCCCATGTGGCCCAGTGGCAGGTCATGTAACCCACCATCACCTAGCCAACAACAAAAAAATTCATCTACACCCTGTGACATTGAAAGGAAAATGATGGATCCATGGGCTCACAATGGAGTCATGACTGATACACAGTCACATGCATTGAGCATGATCCCAGACCTGAAATGCAAACACCACACGAAACAACCTATTGGGTAAATACAGAACTTTAATTTGGTTTGCACATCACAAATAGTGTAGACAGTGCCATCATCTACTACATCAGGGCTGGCCGCATCCATCACCTCGGAAAGTGCTCAAAACCTTACGCAATGTCACAAGCGCGCCGTCCTACAGAAAGGTAACTTGTTGACAACAACATTATCCACACACCAGATATAATGTGCATCCAGGTGCATACTCGTGCGCCTCCGCTAACCCTAGCACCCCAAGCGCCCCCTTGCTGCTGCATGTCGCAAAATGTGTCCACCCACATATGAGTGAATGTACAGATGAGATGATGCATGATGTCTGAGATACTCCTGACACAACCTCATCTGTCCCTCAGAAAATACCCAACTGTCACAACAGGGGTCAGACTAACTCCAAAAAGATATTTGGCTGCAAAGGAGTTTAATGTTCAAAAACATGACAGAAAAGTAATGATGAGACAACGGCACATCCCAATGCCCGATATGGGATTACAAGCGACACCACACCACAAGGCGACACAAACAATCATGTAAATCACAATACGCATTGCTGCTAACAAATACCACATGCACATGACCACAGACATAATACCAATCTCAACAACCAGCAGAAATTATGCACATATTACACCATCAAGGGGAGGTCAACATGCAGTGTTGGTTTGGGGAAACAGTGCATCGTAACATATACCCGGATGGTATACATGGAATTTCCCAGTAAAACATAAGTAGTATTGACACCGCACACACTGCCACACTGCGGCAAACATAATGTGGCAATGTGAGTGTCGCTAACAATCAAGCCATAGTCATGGACCGTGAAGACGGGAAAATGCAAGGTGTTGTACAGACATGCAGACTGTCATGTATGCACAAGTACGCAAACACACGAAGCAGCATATAAATAAGGAAATAATGGACAAACATATCACCTAAATCAGCAATCCCACAGAAGCCATAGGTCCACATGTGGTGGTGTCACAGAAACATTAGTCAGTGAGATGCCACAAGCACCAGCCACATGGCAAACATGATACAGTGATGCCACACATGCATGTAATACACACCATGGGTCCACATACTGAAAACATCATCCCAAGATGGGTGTTGTGTTTGAAAACATTGTGGAGTTTAAATGGGGATCATGTCCAGGTGGCAAATAGGTTGACGTGAGACAATAGGAGCATCTCCATCGTTGGCCACATGACAAATACATGGGCTGTCGGTATGCTTGTGTTGTAAGAAAAACATTAGTAACTATTCATCGGTGCCATCCTGTCACAGCCATGGTACAATAAACATGGAGACACCCACAACGGTGACAAAATGTAACACCTACAATGTTCCTAGGTCAGTTGCTGCTGCACAAGGGGGGATCATCGTAAAAACGTCAGAATGTATCTGAAATCCAAAAACTCATGTTAAAAGTGTCTGTGAGGCTCAAGACATGCATAGTCAGGGGTCTGTGATCAATATAACCATAGTCCTTCGAAGTCCATGTGTGTCCCCCACAATGAGGAGCACGTCCTGCCAATCAATTGCATCAGCAGTGCTATCGGACACCTCTGTCAGGGTGAAAGCAGTAGTCAAAATCAATAATGTCTATCCCAGTCATGTGTTGCACTCTCAGAGGTAAAACATCCAATGGCAAAATGTCATAGCAAAGAGTTGCATGGTGGTCTGTCCTCAAACAGGTGGGTGTTGTTGACAACAGTTGCAGTGTAAGAGATGTGCCCGGTATGTCCACTGTCCTGTGTCAGGAGAGGAGAGGTATGTAATCGTCAGACACCTTTGAAAAAGAAACACAAATGTCATAACGTCACAGCTGTGCAAATGCTGAAGAAAGGAATGCAAAGGCAAACAGGACATGATAGCAATATGAAACATAACCATGTGGCCAACATCATTATGCCTCAACACAGACATGGTTGTCACATGGATATGTTAATGTCCATGCGCCTGTCACACAGGTGTGTTGCAGCTACACACCATATGCAGCTGTTCATGTGAGTCTAGAGAAAATGTTACATGCCCATCAGAACAACATTATATCATCAACAGTGAAAGACAGATGTAATGAACCCCAAAAGAAACCAATACACATACCGTGTGTTTGCATCAGTTGTAGCTAATCAATCGCTTGATCAACTACACAACAATATCAGGAACACCTGAAGGTAGACAATGTCAGCAAAAGCTCGAGATTCACCATGGCAAGCCAACGTTGATGACGGTCCAGATTATGTGCATATCTGTAAACACAAATGAAAACAGACCAGTGCTTAATGACAACAAAAGAAACATGTTTTCTCAATGCACACAACACATGTCCATAATGTTGACAACGTTTACACCACTATGTAAGAGGTAGCATAGTCACAACAGACACCCAGAGGCACACACCCCTAACAGCACATGATAATGTATGATGTCGGAGCAATGCAACATCACACAGGCAAACGAGAAATACACACACCCACAGTATGGAAATGTCAAATTGACATCTGTAACACATGGCCTGCATGTGCACAGGTGTAGATCTGTAGATATAACGGCCCAGTGACCATGCAATGATATCATGGTGTTGTCTGAGAGTACATTGTTTGGGGACAGAAAACGTGCAGCCAAACATCACAATACAACAACCTACACACACATGCAGGTCTGTTTCACATGTCACAGTGAAAGTGTGGTAGAGGACATGCTTAACCAAGACACAAGGGAATATGAGTGACACCAGCAAGAGATGGTTTACTGATGCTAAACCTAGAATATTGGAAAACAAATCATCTGTGCAATATGACAGATTCAATAGGAACATATGATTTTCAATTAGTGCGGTCACACACAATGTCTATGTACAACCACCTACCAAAACAAAATGATTAATTGCTGATGTAGAGACACATGGCAAAGCCAAACACCATCCAAACCACGTATGTCCCTCTGCACATGGAGACACAAGATAAGCAAACAAATGTCATGTTATAGCCATGAATCACACACTGCACCGTCATGTCCCCAGCTATCACACCCCACAAGAGCCTCAATTAATGACTGCTCCCTATCACAATGTACAGATCACATACATGTCAGAGGCATCACGGAGATGTCTAACGAGATCCTGAGGTGTGTGTAGTGTCTCCAACCCCTCCCTTACCTCTCTGTCCGTGTACACACAGAGCAATTCAGGGGTATGCGCACACCATTCTGTTGTCTCAGTCGCAGAGTGCACTATAAACCTTTTATCACCATATTGTGACAAAAGACTCCTCTACCTGTTTAATGTTGTGCCAAAGTTGTATGTTAATCCACTTACAATAGGGAAAAGCATTGGATATCTGCGCTCCCACCTCATGTATTCCCGTATCATAAACATATCCTGGTTTGTACATCTCATACCGTCTGTAATATTAACAGTTATGTTCTGATGATGTGCACAAATAACATGCATAATGTGTTGCATGTGTTAAAATGGACCACCCCATGTCTGCATGTGACAAACCCCTGAGGGCTGCATGCCATCCCAATGTGTGTTAGTCTGAACGTTGAAACATGCATACCCTACATGTGCACCTCTGATAAATAGCTGGTATGTAAGTCAACATAATCATGCCTTGCTTGTGTCTGCAAGATATTTGCTCATATGGTCTGTGTTCACGTGACCTACACACATACACAGCCTGTAGCTAACGCATGATGGATGATGTTGCAAGAGCATCAGCAAGATATGCCATCCAATCCATTAAATACCTGCTATAACACAAGCAACACCCACATGCTGTGATCCAACTGGCTATTGTAAAACACCCTTTGCTGTATCTGGCTGATACATCTCACCATGTGTGTAGATACCCATCACTGCAGTGAAGGTAGACTCACCAAAGTTAAAAGTGTTTTATCACAACCCCCTGGCTGCACAATGCAGAAGGTCCCATCCCTAACCACATCCATGTCATGGCTACCTGATCAACAATACATTTGACACACGTCATGTTTGACATCCACATACCACCCAAACTGTTTATATCATCTCCCCATACTAGCATTAACTATGTTTATTGTGCTTTATGTGACATGTTGCTACACACATGAAGAGCACACAAACATAGGTATGTCACAGGAGCCTAATACCAACATAAACATCACAAATGTGTCTAATCGTAGCGCTCCACAATGGACAACAGTCAACAAACAGGGAGTGACCGTCCAACATGAACATATCAACATATGGCTGACACTGTGTGGCACACATATCATGTAAGATAACACCTTCTGGTCTGACAACAGCTGTTTATATCAGAAGCATACACTACCTGTGAATTGCACCCTCCAAACAAACCACACAGATACCAACAAACCCCCACATCATCTGCCACCAACTGCTGTTGTGCAAATCCCACATTATTTGTGGCACACCCATGGACATATGTGATGTTGGCATTTAGAGTCAACTGGTACTGCAGTGTGTCATCCAGATTCCATGTTAACATTAACACATAACACAATAAACATTACACACATTGTATAGCACATGTGTGTCGTAAGCGACTTAATACGTACATGTGAACAGCTCTGCAATCAACCTCCGCCTGAACGCTGAGCCCTCCCGTGTGTCACCACTGGCACGTACAGGGGGGCACAATGGATCCTCCTCAAGATCCTCATTAATTTCTGCAGGGATATCGTGCCTGAGAGCAATGTTGTGCAGGATGCAACAGGCTATGATTATCTCGGCAACAGTGCGTGGCTTATATTGTAAGGCCCCGCCTGTCCTATCCAGACACCTGAAGCGACTCTTCAAAACGCCAAAGGTGCGCTCTATGACAGAGCGGCTGGAGGCATGGGCCTCATTGTACCTCTGCTCTGCACGTGTCCGTGGCTGACGAACAGGAGTCAGCAGCCAGGGGCGACAACCATATCCTGCATCACCTGCAGAAAGAAATGTTGCATGTAAATGTAGGGGTCCATGTGACACAGTCCTGACAGCTGTGTCGACATGAGAAAGAAACCAACAAGACAGTGTGACAACAATATACAGCTGCAAACTATGCAGCTCTATCAGATATACATATGATGACATACAAGCTAAACATGGCTTATCCAGCCCGTAAACACATATCAAATATCACAAACGACCATAGTCACCCTTAAATAATGTGTGTGTGTGTGTGTGCTACATGCATATGGTGATGCAGTTACTGTCCACATCTGCAAACCCACAATGGTGACACCACAATAGCAATCCAATGCTCCCATAATCACAGGGTATGTCTCATCAATAACCAAGGGAAAACACACAGCCATTTGCGTGTGGCACACATACACACCATGTATGCCATGGTGGTAGGTAAGAATGAAAAGCATATCACCTGTAGACATCCTGTTTATGAATGGCAACATATGATGTTTATTTTGTCAGGCAAAATAAACTGTGTATTGTTGCGCGCCAATGCCTGTCATAGCCATACTCTTCCCAGTCCCCATCCTGTACACATCCCTCTGAAGGTGCGGTCGTCCAACATGCACACTGTACCCGTCATTAGTTTGCCCCCAAAACATATGCATAGGCACATAACCGTCCGGTGTAGCTGGTTCCCATACCGCTGTGTATGCACCCACGTAGTCCCCTTGCTGTAACTGTACATTTTACACAATGTGATGTGAAATGAGACTGGCCAGACAAGATGACACAAACGTACCCTCAACTACAGTGTCAGAGGCTACTGTAAACACTACATATTGTTGCAAGTCTGCTGTGACATAGGCAATATGTCTGGCCAAATATATGCACACGTGTTTCCCCTGCTGGAAACCTCAACATCATCTATCAGATATTAATATACACCTACTCATGTCAGATATTGAGCCCTGGGTGACAACTCCATCACAGAGTGCATGTGTCAAACTGACACGCACATGACATGTGTGTACTATTAGGGTTATCCAGAACCAGACATGTTAAATGACGGAGAAACATTATCCAGCAATTAAACATCATCACAGGTGTATGTGGTGGACAAAACCACCCCACCAACCACCCCATGTTTGGCATATGCTACCAACATGCACTATGAGGTCATCATCAACAACATAGATGTCTGCACTGAGGTGGCAGCACATGTACAACATGTGCATATAACGGTCATAGACTGTGAGGATAATCATGATGTAGGGTTAATGTTTCTAGTCGTACCAGACGTACAAAAACATGTAATAATGTATACCAACACCAGTCCTGTGACTAACATCAATCATATGCAAAGTGCATGTGTCAAACTATATAAAACCTCTACTGTGATCACAAATAGAAACATGTATAATGACATACAGAAATAAAAGACCCTGACATACTCACCCAGCAAGATACATTCGCCAAAACGTCCCTCCTCAAATTGTGTGAATATTGCCGAGTGATACAGGATATAGGAGTCATGGGTGGACCCTGCAAACCTAGGGACCACATTCAGAATATGCTGATTAGCATCACATACAACCTGAACATTCAGGGAATGGTAGTGTTTGCGGTTGCGGTACGCTACCTCCCTGTCTCTAGGCGGGACCAGGGCAACATGTGTGCAATCAATAGCTCCCATCACGTGTGGTATCCCGGCTAATGCCTCAAAGGCCTGGTTCAGGGTCCACCATTGTTGCCTAGTGTGGGGTATGGCGATGTAATCCCCCATCCGGCTGACCATGGCACGCAGTACCTGGTGGAGACCTCGTGAGAAGGAGGGCCGGCTCAGGCCACCCACTGCGGCCACAGAAGACTGACAACAGCCGGAGGCAAAGAAATGTAAGGCAGCAAGGAGCTTGACTAAACCAGGTATGGCAGTGGACCGATCAGTCAGGGGCTCGAGGTCAGGTCTAAGATCCTCATAGAGACCCCTAATAGCCCTTGTGCTCAGTCGGTAAAGGGAGATGACCTGGTCCTCTCGCATGTCATAGAGCTGGGGACGGGGCCTGTAGAGGCGTGGCTGCCGAGCCTGCACCTCGGCACGCCTCCTGCGCCGTGCACGAACAACACAGGCTTGGACCGCCACCACAGCTGCAGGTCTGAGTTGCTGCGGGACTATACCCATGCCCTGTGCCCCAGCCCCATCGACACCATCTCCCGTGTCCGGCAACCCAAGCATCTGCCCACTGCACAGGACACATGCAGCAGCATAGACATGCGCCATAAACTCCTCCCACCAAACTAAGAAACAAATAACTATGTCACACACAATAAACTATCTAAGCACTGTACAAACTACAAGACACACCAGACCATACACACACAAGACAATACAATCCTCAATACAAACACCAGCCAAACAATCTACACATACACCTGTTCGGACTCCCTTACTGTCTCTCACCAAACACACTTCTACTCTTCTCCGCCTACAACCCTCAACGTCGACAAGCTGTTCTCCCTCACCTATATTTCTTTTTCCTTGCCGTGACGTCCAATGCGCATGCGCATCTGCTCACAGACGAAGGTCTAGAGTCACGCGCATGCGCGACTCTACGCATGGGGTCGGCATGTGCGTGGTGACACGCAGATGCGCATCGCCTTGCGCATGCGCAAAACGCACCCAGACGCCCATGCGGGACTCCACGTAATGCGTATGCGTGACCATACACATACGTACCACTATTTCCCTCGGCGCATGTGTGTGTTGACGCCTGCAAACGCCCATGCGTATGACGTCACACTCACGGCGCACGAGCGCGACGCACGAGCGTGTCCCACCAAATACACGCCTGCACAAATGCGCATGTGCAGAAATCAAACGTGCAAATACCGTATAAATAGGCCTCAACACGTGGCACACGGTGAGGGATGTTAGAGGAGTTTCACAAACAGACACAGAGGTAAAGAGTGAGCCAGAGCCAGAGGATAGGTTAGAGGTAGTCCAGAGGAAGGAGTGAGACATAAAGGTACAGTGTGCAATAGGGAGTGAGGCTGTGGTGGCAAGACGTCAGAGGAAGGCGGGATATAGAGATTGAAGCAGAGTCTGAGAGAGAGAGGCTGAGGTAGGGGTACGGCACAGGATAGAGCAGGGGTCTCAAACTCAAATTGCTTTGAGGGCCAAATGAGGACTTGTAAAGTAACCCGGGGGCCGCATAAGACGCGGAGCCTCATTTGCATAAGGGGCCTCATTTGCATAAATATTTGCATAATGTTACCATACACTAACTTTTAGTAAACATGCCTCTTTAATGAGTATGGATAAAGAAAGACTAAAAGATTTAGAAACAAGAAGACAATAATTAAAATGGGAACCCCAAAAGCCAAACTTTGAATGTACAACAACACTGTAGAAATAAAACTATAAATTAATTTCTCTTGTACTAAACAAGCGCAAACATTAATGATGCACATTTCCTAGAGCTGACATATTCCAGTTAATAAATTCAAAATAAAGAGATATTTTTCTACCTTTTGTGCATTTTTTTCAGTTGCAATTGTTCCAGCCACTTTCTTCTGGTTTCTTCATGTCTTCTGCTAACTCTCCATCGTCTGCTGTCCATTTTGCGTTTCTTCTCTCCTAGTTGTTTTTCCATTCTCTCTACATCTGCTATAACATAATAATCTTTCTACTTTTTCTCTTTCATCATTACTATTTCATACACTCAAATTTTACCCCTCCTCAATCCCCACTTACTCCCAATACCTGGCCAATTGTAGATTTGTCTTCTCTCCCAGACAAAATATTTTTCCCCCTCTCCATTTCACTTTCCCAGCTCCATCCCATTCTAATCCTCCCCAACATCAGCTCCCTTCTAGTTCCAGCCCCACCCAGCATCCGCTCCCTTCTAGTCCCCCCATTAGTCCATTTCCAGTCCTATCCTAGCCTCACCATCAGCCCATTTCCAATCCTAGCCCCCTCATCAGCCCATTTCCACAGCCCATTTCCCTCCCCTCACAGCCCATCCCCCTCCCCATCAGCCATTTGCAGTTCAAGCCCCCCTTCCACTCAGCCCATTTCCAGTCCTAGCAACCCCCCTAGCCCATTACCAGTCCTAGACCCCCCATAGCCCATTACCAGTCCTAACCTCCCCATAGCGCACTTCCAGTCTTACCCCCCCATCACCCATTTTCAGTCTTACCTCCCCTCATAGGCCATTACCAGTCCTAACCCCCCCAATCAGCCCACCTCCAGTCCTAACCCCCATCACCCCATTTTCAGTCCTAGCCCCCACCATAGCCCATGACCAGTGATAACCCCCCCTGCCATAGCCCACTTCCAGTCCCTAACCCCCATCTGCCCATTTCCAGTCCTAGCCCCCACCATAGCCCATGACCCGTCATAACCCCCCCCCTGCCACTAGCCCACTTCCAGTCCTAACCCCCATCTGCCCATTTCCAGTCCTAGCCCCCACCATAGCCCATTACCAGTTATAACCCCCCAGCCCATTACCAGTCATAACCCCCCCACCCCCTGCCAATAGCCCACTTCCAGTCCTAACCCCCATCTGCCCATTTCCAGTCATACCCCCCCCCCATCTGCCCATTTCCAGTCATACCCCCCCCCCCCGAGGAAAACAAACAAAACCCAAAACCCTGACTTCTGCCGTTGCCGCCGTGGCAGCGGCAGAATCAATTGTCAAATTAAAAAAAAAAGACTTCTGCTGCTCAAGCAGCAATATCACCTGTCCTGCGGCCCTTCCCCTGTGCCCGGAGATCGAATCTGCTCATCAGCGGCGTGCTTTTCAAGCCGCGAAGAGTATTCCCCTCTCGCGCGGCTTGAAACCACGCGAGGGGGGAATACACTTCGCGGGTTGAAAAGCACGCCGCTGATGAGCAGATTCGGATCTCCGGGACAAGGGGAAGGGGCCGCAGGACCTGTGATATTGCTGCTTGAGCAGCAGAAGTCTTTTTTTTTTTTATTTGACAATTGATTCTGCCGCTGCCACGGCGGCAACGGCAGAAGTCAGGGTTTTGGGGTTTTTTTTTTTTCTCTTTCGCGGGCCGCACAAAGTTGTCTCGCGGGCCGCATGCGGCCCGCGGGCCGCGTGTTTGAGACCCCTGGGATAGAGGGAGAGGATAAATTACAAAATCACTGTAGTATCTGTGTACATGTGCTCATTTACTTGACACAGCACCTGTGTTACAGTGTACTGTATTGTGTCCTCTATTGTAGTGTTATTGTTATCTGTTGTGTGTGCTGTGTCCTGCTGTGTGTTTGGTGAACGGGGTTGTTTGAGAGGTGCCTGTGTTCAAGGTGGAGATGGAGAGGGACAGTGACAGAGAGGGCCAGTGTGAGGAGGCGGAGGATGTGGGGCAGCCAGTTGGTGATGAGTCACCCAGGGCACAGACTGCACAGCCTAGCCACGAACAGGCAGGGCCATCTGCTGAGCGACAGCCGTCACATTACAGCCAAATGGCCAAAAGAAAAAGGGTCCCTGTGCCAGCAACACAAAGGAGGAGAGCTGTAAAGTTCAGTGACAGTGAAAACCATATATTACTCTCCCATGTCCTTGACAACTACGATGTATTATTTGGCAGAATGAGCACACGCACATCTGTTGCAAACAGAATGGCAGTGTGGGAGGATCTGCGTACTGCACTGTGTGGGGCAGGGGGCCCCACACGTGATGTAGACAGCTTAAAAAAGAGGTTTTCTGACATCAAGAGAGGTGTCCGTCAGCACATGGTTGCTGTAAGACAACATGCTATGGGCACAGGTGGCGGACCCCCCCTCACACCCACACTCTCGCCCCTGGAACAAGAACTTGCAGCACGGCTGGGAGACATCTACCTTCGTGGACTGCCAGAGGCCCTGGATAGCGCACATCCACATGCAGGTATGTACACTAACTAATCATTTCTTTCTCATGTACAATCTCCATATTCCGTACAGGGCAGTCCTATGCAAATACACTCCCATATGTGTCCACAAAATCCACATCATGTTGCCATCCTGTTGTGATATGTGTGTGCAATATCCTTACCTCACCATTTCTGTTGACATGTCTGGGGTTCACATCCAAACATACCTCCTCAACCCATCCCACGAGAATATGGCATAATGAAGCACACACACACATGAGTCACCAGACACAAAACAACTGTGATTTCCATACACTGCATGACTGTGTTGGTCATTTCCAAGGCATGTTTGTATGACATGACAGCAATACAGTGCTGCATGTGCACCCCAGTGGGCCAAAGGTGATGCCTAGTTGCCATACGCTGCACTATGGGTCACTGCGAGTCACATGTAGCACTGAGACAATCATATGACATACAAATATGACCCATACTCACAAACCAACACACACATGCAGTGATTTGCATAAAGCAGGTGTTAGGGTGGGGGCAGTAACACGCATGTGCGGAAATATGTTACAAAACAGAGGAATGGGATGCTATGGGCAAACATGTGCAATGTGACCATGAACAGGAGAAGGGGCGATCTGCCACCTGTGCATGGGCACAGCACACACATGTGTCCCTTACCCAGACACATGGTGGTGACACACACGTATGGGAGTGTGTCCGGTGTCTGGTATGCAGCACACATGAACGGATGCAAAACATCCTGTCTGTGTGTTATGTATCACACATGTATACATATGTGGTTTGCTGAAACATATGTGTGCTCTCTCTGATTCCTCCCAATGCAGGTGACTACAGTCAAATGGGTGCGGAGGAAGAGGAGGAGGAGGGGGCAGAGGAGGAGCAGGAGCAGGATGAGGCGGTGGTGGAAGAGGAGGAGGGGGAGGTCTACATTGCAGCCCCTATGAGTCTGATGGAGGCAGAGGCTGCTGTCTCTGGGGGCAGCACAAGTGCTGGCGATGAGTCCCTGGAGCCACACGTGCGCGCCATGACACCATTGCGTGAAGCAGCAATAGAGACCAGCCAACCACCCATGCCAGCAGAACCAACACCTACACCTCTCCCGGAGTTGATGATGGCAGAGATGAGGGCCTATGGTGCATCATCACATCGTGATGCTGAAGGTGGGTGACAATAGACTGTCACAACCACAACACACACACCAGTAGTCCACAGTTGGTGTGTGTGTGGTGGCTGTTCAAACATTACCTCCACACGTTACATGTTCTGCTTGATTACCTTAGATGTGTGATACCCAAAGGTTGTAGGGTACCTGAAATGATAGCATTCTACCCCCAATAGAATAGTGTATGTTCAGGTTGATACACATGGATGCAGACATATGAGGAATGTGTCTGACGGCCCAGCACTCTATGACAACATAAATTGATACAGACATTGGGAAAGCTACATCCTGCCGCTCTGCAGATACCCAAATGTCTTGTACACAGCAGGATGACAACTTAGCCATAGTCTGCTGTGTTAATGAGCATATGTTAAGCTATATGACCATTCCTCAATGTCTGCATTTGCGGGTAGCGGGAAACATAGCCATGTCTTTGTAGAGCTCTGATGTCCCCCTCTGTTGCTTCCCCTGCTCTGTCCAAACAGAAAAGCGTGTAAATGTACTACACAAAGGGCAATTTCCTTATCGGCCCCACTTATATGGAACTCTCTCCCTCCCGATGTGCGATCCATGGATGATTTAATGGAGTTCAGAAAACAACTGACATTTGTACTCTTCACTGAGTACTATGGCACAGACATCTAACAGTCTCTATTATTATAGCCTGCATGTAACGTGTTTTACTGTAACAGTTCCTTGATGTTGTGTATCCCAATTTTACCTTCACTCTTAAGTTTAGTCAGTGTATGCCCCCCTGTCTCTGTTCTCCCCTCTTGTGTCTTGGTAACCGCTGTGATTTAAGGAAAAGGCGGTATAGAAAACATGTAAATTAAATAAATAACTAAATAACTACACATTTGTTACATGGCCTACATTATCTGGACCAAGGACCCTCCTCTGTGTTACAGTGAGGGTGCACATGTATCACTCAGGAGTCACATATGTGCAGCAGAGGTGCACATGTACAGGTAAGGTGTGTCATCCCTGTGCCTACCAGACATCCCATTGCTTCATTAACATACACATGTCCCTGTCAGAGAATGTGTTTTTCCCTCCACATGTGTCATCAATTGTGATGTCATATCTCGACCTTCCTGTGTTCATCTCCGTTGGTGTCCAGCTGATGTAGTTGTGGCTCGTGCATGCGCAAGCTCCCTACACGATGGTTATGTGAGAGCTGTCATTGGCCAATCCTGTTGCCACAGCTGTAGTATATGGGTGTTTCACCACAGCCTGTAAATCGTTGTGAGGGCATACCACATCTACGTCGTGTGATGTGCCCTGTGGGTTTGTCTGCCTGCCATATACTACTGTGGACATTATGTATATTGGCCCTCTCCATTTCTGTGATTGAGTCTGCCCTATCACATCACCAATCGTGTGGCATGTACATTAAATGTTTGTGTATGGCGTTGGAGTAGTGGAGATGTATGGAATATAACATGCTGTATCCCATGCACAGGCAGTCGACGTGTTCTGGAGCGGATACGCCTTGCAGTGGAGCAAAACACAAGGCAGGTGTGTGGTGAGATCCATCAATTACATGAGGCGGTCCAAAACATGCCCGTCACCCGGATATGTGAGGCCCTTGAGGGCATGCTGGATGTTATGCGCCGACTTGCTCCTGCACCACCACCAGCACGGGTTCGAGAAGAGGGTCGTGGCCGGGGGAGGGGGGAGGGGGCCCGACGTGTCAGGCGTGGGCGACCACGTCGCAAATAATGAAACATGATATATGCAATAACATGGTATAATCCTAGTTTTTGTTGATCTTACAATGCTCAGTTAGAGCAATTATGTATCCAGTTCAACATGTTTTTGAGGTGTTTGTTATGTGTGTCATGTCAATAGCTTACATATGCAGATCATATGTTGTGTGGGTGTCAGGTAACACATAAATTTGTAACGCACACACATTAGAATATCCATGTGTATATGGAAAGCTAATTATGAGACTTACTCTGTGACAATAAACAGCTGTATTACTATACATCCAGTGTGTGTCCAATGAGTGTCCATGTTGTCCCATGTGTATCAGGGAGGCGGGGGGTGTTTGTGAAAACCCTACATGAGCTGCGCCCACGTCATCTAGTGATGGGTACAGTAGATGACCCACACACAGGTTCCCTGCTGCAAATACCTCAACAGAGTCAGCTACGATTGTCATGCTGCACAGACATGTGATGTGTCACGTGCACCTTGTTTCCCAACATCCTTGGGGATGCAGCGGCACAGTGTGCACAGACATCCATGTGGTCACAGGGGGACTATGTTCCCAATGGCGTGTTTACGTCACATACTCATCGCCGTGAGAAACCCATCATAGAACACTCATTGGTGGCATATATGTGGCTTTTTCCCTTGACCACATCAATAATCTCCTGCCTCCCAACACACCATAGGTACGTCTGTGACAGAGGCAGATATGGGTGGTCTGCCTATGTTTGGGACTCAGATATGTGAAGACCTTTGTTCCACATAGGACCATTCCTGTGCCATGTACATCAGTGAGACAGCTGCTACGTTGCACTGGTTACTGTAGACCCCTAATTATGAACATCTACACCTTATTTGGGGGGTGCTGTTGGTTTCACACACATGTTTGCACCACAGAAACATATGTGCACCCACACATATCACATGCTGACATCCGCACACTTTGCCTAGGTCAGACACGTGAGCATTACAGGTTTTTTCAAAAATATATTTTATGATGGAAAACAGAACTGGGATAAACTTTACAGACGTGGGAAGGGGGAAAATACCATCACCCTCCCCCCCTCCCCAAACATCCTCCCCTCCCCGCAAACGCCCACACGCAAATATAAAACACACACACACATAAAACAGACACACAGGTGACACCCACCCTCCCCCAGCATGCCCACTGATGGAAGACAGGGCAGCACAGGGCACATGTGGTGACGTCACTAGCACAATCACTGACGCCAGTGACGCCATTGAGGGGGTGCTTGCCGACATGGCAGACGTACCACCTCGGCAACCACCCTCTCAATCACTCCCGCCAGCCACTGCTGAGAGTGACACATCTCATGTATGCGTTGCTCCATCCCATCCAAGGCCACAGACAGGTGGTCCACGCATATGCCACCACACACACACATTGTCAATGCTGTCTGTGTGGTGGCATCTGCATAGGGCCTGTCTGTGGCCCTGGATGGTGGAGGCAACTGCAGTGGCTGGGGGGAGGCCACAGTGCCCTGTGATGCCCTGTCTTCAACATCACTTTCCCAAACCCCTTCTGGGAACTCCTCCACCCCTGATCCCTCCCAAACATCCCCCCCTCCACATCACCTGCAGCCACCCTCAACCCTGCCTCCCCCACAGACACCCCTTCAGAATGTCCTTCTTGGCCCTCCTGTGTCCTTTCTTCAGGTGATCCAGGTGTTTGCGCCTCCACCACCTCCACCTCATCATCCTCGTCCACCTCCTCCTCCTCCTCCTCCTCTGTGGTGTCCAGGACCACCACCTCTGCATCATGTGGTGTTGGTGTCCTTCGGAAGAGGTGTGCAGAGGTGGTGGCCTCATCCTCGGTGCCATCACCATCTGTGGAACATGACAGCCATCAGCACGTTTCTCTGTCAGAAATATAGCACATCTACATAGGCAGGTAACACAAAGGCATCTCTGATAATGGGACATAAGTTACAAATACGTGACATTCTCATTATTATACATCATCACCCTTTTGTGAGTTCTCACCCTGGAGGCGCTGAAGGTATGCAGCATGGTGGAGGCGCAGCTCCCTGCCCTTCTTCCGGAGATCCTCGATCTGTGGATATGCAAAGGAAAGGTGAGGGCATTAGTGACTGGTCACCTTCTGCTGGTTTGCCCACACACACACACACACACACATCACTGTGCACAGGGTCTTGCTGCTTCTGCGACAGTGCTGTGTGTGTGTGTGTCATGTACTGCATAGTTTGTCACCTGTCAGCAGGCAGTTCCATGGGCAACACGCATATGTCATGCCATGGGTTCTCCGCTGGTGACAAGGGAGCCTGTGTGTCACAGCTGACCCTCATCCCTTGTGACGGTGTGTGTCAGCATCCCACAGTGTGAATGCACTGCCCCTCCCCTGTCCAACATGTCTCTCTCAGGTGAGGTATACAGCTTACACAGGGATCAACATTGAGAAAAACGTGTGAGAGTGACACGGACATGGGGTGGGGCCCCCCCCCCCGGGGATTGGGGGGGCTGTTATGTCCTCATGCTGCTGTTACGCCAGGTAAACTCTGACAGGGGTTTGGCTATGCTGTCACCAGATACACACATAACATGGTCTATCACCTGGCTGCAAAGTATATGTACATGCTAGTTTGTTTTCACAGGTGTGCTGATGGACTGTGGCTGCCTTCTTATTCCCCACCTCTTTCTATAGCATCCTGTGTGAGTGTCAGATAAAAGTGGGTGACATCATTTGGGTGTGGCCCAGGGCAGTCAGCCCAACCGGCCATGCCTGGAAGGGCCTTCAGGGAAGCTTACATGGTTCGTGGGGGGTGGCCAGCAAGGCGTCTTAAGTATTCATATTTCATTATGGCCTATTGGCAAACGGGGGGAAACCTACAAAGTGACATACTCCTGTTATCTCATGGCTCACGTGTGTGTGGGGGGTTATGGAACCTCCATTTGTGTACATTGTGACATATAGGTCAGATGACACACAAAATAAACATACACTGCCACACGTGTTTCACTACAATAACTAGTGTCATGCAATGACAGACACAGTGACCTGCTTGATGTTTGGCAATCCATGACCTAGGAAGAGCCATATTGCACGGCCAACATCACAACACACATACACATTAGTTTGCTTATGATGTCATTGAAAATGGACACTGGGGTGTGTTCTCATGCATCCTGGGGTTTCATCAATATAGATACACATGGAAGGCCTACCTCCTTTTGTTCACAGAACATTCGGGGGTCACAGTACCACCTGCATTAGTTGCTTTGTCTGTGCACATGTGTGCAGTGACACCTGTGGCCAGTGTACATGGCTCCCTCAGCACATCCTGTACATACCCTATCGCACCCTTGCATGACCTTGTAGCAACATTGCACAGTTTGTTGCCAATGATGTTGTCCATGCTAGTCACAGTTACACTGCATGTGCTGTGTTACACACATCTATGTTGAGATTCTCTTTAGACATCCTGGTACTCAACCCCACTGGCAAACTGATATGCAACCAATCATTGGCGGAGTGTGGTGAGAGGAGTCATTGTGTGGGTGGCCCTATTGACTGTGACAGGGGACGCTAACATAAACATTCACCTTTGACAGGGCCAACAATATCAATGCTTGCACCACTGGCTGCATTGTGGGAGGTGTGTCATATGGGCAAGCTGCTGGCTATGTGCAACCTACGTTGCACACAGTTGATGTCAGCGTAATGTAGGGGTAGGGGTGGGTATTGTTCCTGTATGGCCTAGGTTATGTTGTTATGTTCATATTCACTGGTTCAGCTGGGCTGACAGAAGGTGTTTTGTGGAAGCAATATCGACAGGGGCCAAACCAACATAACGGCTCTTTGCACCAGTGCTCATGTGTGGGTTTATGTATGTGTTATCCAGCAACATCAGTTGCATGTGTCACTGAAACACCATCAGTGATGTCCATGTGTCTGATGTTGTTGGATTTATCTTAGGTGTTAAGGTTTTGAACCACAATCTGCATGGTGGTATGGGGACATGTCTCTGCTACAGGTTTCTGATAACACATATAATGGCTAAGGGGGATGGGGTGCTGTTACACACATTAACCTCTGCAGCTAGCATATCATCTGGAGACATCACAGACATGTGTGATGAGATATTCACTTCACAAACTATGGTATAGGTCCAACCTACCTGCCATGAACATACACATTATCTTACTGACATACCCACCATAGCTATTGCTGATCTGTCCCCCTGTGGGCTGGTTGTCCTACCACAATTCATCAGCTGCACACACATTAGCAAAAGGGTGACTAACACGACGCATTGCGCAGCTCACAGGAATCCTGGGGATAGGGAGAATGCATATAACCTGTTAGGCACACACAAGCATATCCCCATGGTGCCAGATTAGACACTGGGATGGTCTTCCTGGCCTCCAGGGGATAGGGAGCATAGAGCAAAACTGTTAGAGCACACACAACCATATCTCCATGGTGCCAGATGAGCCACTGTAGTGGCATACCTGGCCTCCAGGGCATAGGGAGCATAGAGCAAAACTGTTAGTGCACACACAACCATATCTCCATGGTGCCAGATGAGCCACTGTAGTGGCATACCTGGCCTCCAGGGGATAGGGAGCATAGAGCAAAACTGTTAGAGCACACACAACCATATCTCCATGGTGCCAGATGAGCCACTGTAGTGGCATACCTGGCCTCCAGGGCATAGGGAGCATAGAGCAAAACTGTTAGTGCACACACAACCATATCTCCATGGTGCCAGATGAGCCACTGTAGTGGCATACCTGGCCTCCAGGGGATAGGGAGCATAGAGCAAAACTGTTAGAGCACACACAACCATATCTCCATGGTGCCAGATGAGCCACTGTAGTGGCATACCTGGCCTCCAGGGCATAGTGAGCATAGAGCAAAACTGTTAGTGCACACACAACCATATCTCCATGGTGCCAGATGAGCCACTGTAGTGGCATACCTGGCCTCCAGGGCATAGGGAGCATTCAGCAAAACTGTTAGAGCACACACAACCATATCTCCATGGTGCCAGATGAGCCACTGTAGTGGCATACCTGGCCTCCAGGGCATAGGGAGCATAGAGCAAAACTGTTAGTGCACACACAACCATATCTCCATGGTGCCAGATGAGCCACTGTAGTGGCATACCTGGCCTCCAGGGCATAGGGAGCATTCAGCAAAACTGTTAGAGCACACACAACCATATCTCCATGGTGCCAGATGAGCCCTTGCGATTGTCCACATGGAATCCAGGGGATAGGGTGTATGTGTTAACCTGCCCATGCACAGACAAGCATTTTCCATGGGTTTCTTAGAGCCTACTGGGATGAGCTCTATGGACCTCTGCAGTTAGGGGAAGTGTTTGGGGCTCTGACAGCACACAGACCAATATCACAGGGCTGACAGCAAACACACTGTGATGGGCTCTCTGTCCTCCTTGTGATAGGGTGGATGCCTGAAATTGGATGGGCACGCACAAGCATTTCTCCAGGGTGATTGCTAGCCCACTGTGATGGGCGCTGTGGACCCATGCAGATAGGCGTGTGTATTGAACAACATGGCCAACACTGCCCATCTCATCTGGGTGTGTGACATACCATCAATGCTACGTTTCACTTATCCTTGTGCTTGTCCCAGGGTGCTTTGTTACAGGTACTGATCCCACCATATCCATATGTTGTTGTTTCTATTTACATCTGCTGATCTAGGGTCTAGCATAATTACAGTATGTTGTGGCACAGCCATGGCAGCAGCTGACATGCCACAAGGGTAGCATGGACACCTCTATGACCATGTCCATCACCACCTGGGTGCAGGTCACCACACTCACAAATGACACAGATACATTTTGCTATGTCTTCTCATCTTGTGCACATTACTGACTCACAGTACCTCATAACAACAGCATGGACATTTGCAATTAGCACAGGCTACAGATCTCATTTTGAGGTACAGGCACCATACACTTACCTCACGTGGGTAGTCTGCTTCACTATTGAACCGTCTTTGTAGACGTTGCCACGCCCTTAGGACCTTGGAGCTGTCCCTGTGCCCGGTGGCCCCTGGGAAGAGCTTGTGCTGGCGTGGTGCGATCAGCCGGGACAGGTGCCTGAGCTCTCGGAGGTTGAAGGAGGGCTTCCTTACTCTGGGCGCCATTTTCAGATATTATCACCTGATTGGACGCAGCGTGCATCACGCACATGCGTAGGGCACCTGACGCGCAAATTTACGTGCACCTGCGCCACGCATATGGCGCAGTTCAGACACGTATGGCGTCCATGTGCGCACCGAACGCAGTACGTGCATGTGGCCTACGCAGCTGGCGCATGTTTGCAATATTTCACGTGCAACTGCGTCACGCAAATGCGCACAGAAAAGTTTATCGCTAGAACCTGCGCGACACACATTACATATACACTGTTGTGTGTCATTTATCTTATGGAACTGAACACCATTTTCGAATGTTGATGTGTATACACATTTGGGTCTTGAACCTATCAACACATACACAATGGTTCTTTGGCTTCTGTATGATGTGATGTGCTATAGCTTTCACATTGCAATGACTGCCAATAATAAGGGCGATGTTAATTAAAGAAGGTTGCTGTGTGGGTACCCGTTAGTGTACTGGTGCCATATACGGAGTGGCCGTTTCAGGGCGGACATAGACAGACACCAGAGCAAACCTGTGCGTGTCGCAGTAATGTGCGGGGCCCACATTGGCGCGTGGGAAGGCTACGTGGGCCGCTGCTGCATAAACATACAGCAGAGCCGTAGTACAATGGTGAAGACACTGACCCATGGTGCAGGGGCCATGGGTTCAACACCCCATTGTGCTCAATGGAAGAGGCCAGCTGCGGCATCAAATGTAGTGGGAAAAAGTGTTGTGGGAGGTATAGTAATTTTGGGCGGCAGAGAGCGGCGCACGGTTTATTTTTAACGGCATGAGTCGGCGCACCGTTCATTGGGGGCGGCAGGGGGCGGCGCACTGTTAGGTTTGGGGGGCAGAGGGCGGCGCGCTGATGTATGAGGGGGCAGTCCGATAGTGGGCGGCATAGGTGGCGCACTGATGTGCACAGCAAACAGTAACAGAGCCTTAGCACAATGGTTGGGATACTGACCAATGGTGCAGAGGTCAGGGGTTCAACCCCTCACAGTGCCCAGTGAGCAAGGTTGGCTGGGGCAGTAAGTATTATGGTGAGGTGTGCTGTAGGAGGCCTTATAGTTTATTTTTATTACCCACTACCAGTATACCCGCTCTAACAGCGTGTTAATATATGGAGGCCCGTAAGGCACATGTTACAGTGCACAGTCCGCAAAGGCACCCTAGCAAGTCCCCTATAGGGCACCATGTATGCTGCGCCACAGGATAATGTATAGTGCACGCAATATGGATGGCAACCATAAGGTGGCCTATAGGGCGCCCTATAATGCACCCTCAGAGGCACCCTTATGGGTACAGTATGGCAAGGGTGTGTTTGATGCCATAAACATATGTCCAGTAAAAAGTACAATGCTCTGGACAACCCTATCACAGAACCCCTCTGTGGACTTGAACCCATGACCTCCTGCTATAAAGGCAGTGACGGAACCATTGGGCTACGGCACTATAGCTCTGAGTAAGCGCCTGTGTGGCTGCAGAGAGCCTGCACGTCACCCCACAGACAGTCTGCTGCTGTAGACAGGACGGGGTAGGCCACCCGTACCCATGATGCAATGCACATGCAAATCAGCTGCCCACAGATGCACACAAGATGGGGACTGCACCCCAAAAGCTACATGGCATGGTAGGGGGAACTGTCCGTGTCCACCCACACAGAACCTCGGCCTGGTGGGGGGCCTGAGCGTGAGGACTGCCGGCGAGGGGTAGCTACACACCGTCACATTGTGCAGGTAATGTGCTCACCCTGAGGGTGGGTGGTGGTGCCCAGGACCAGGTCCACATCAACGGCCATGGCTGAATGAGGCCATGCCAGAGCTCAACATCAGTATTAACCTGTGTGATAAGAAGGTGTTGCAAACTCATCATGGATACCCCTTCTGTCTTAGTTGGTGGTTATCCCCCCCCCCCATAGGTGGGCAACATACCTACCCCCCCCCCCATGACAAACAGGGCCTCCCATCAACAGATCCCCATCCTTTCCCCCCCCCCCTTGCACTAATGGCAGTAGAGTGGGCCATCAACCCCTGTCCTGCTGGGGGACAGACACCCTACAGGGCAGTCCAAGCAGCTCCACACACATCCAAAACACACTATCAGACAGACAGTAGGCCTGGATATTCAGGGGTGCACCCCAGCACTATCTGATATTCTCCTGCAGCAGGCCATCAGCTGCTGCACCCTGCAAGGAGCTCCATCAGGACACATACCAGCTGTGCAGAGTCTGCTGGATAGTCCTGATAGGATTGCATGCACCCCAAACTGCGGTGGCAGCACACACAGGGAGATCAGTCCATGAAGAGGCCCCAACAGGACACCCATATATATCACAGGAGAGAAATGCTATACAGCACTATGGGGGTGCCTAGCCATGCTGTCATCACTGCACGCTCAGGGTGAGAGTGATCCACCAGCAGCAGATACAGAGGTCAGCCTGTCTGTGTAGGTGGTGGCTGGGCATTACAATGTCCCAGCCAGTGCCCCATGCCCTGTGCAGATGCATCCTGGCCAGCACACCCTGTCTGAGCTATACCCATGGTACCTTGCTGCTCATTATGCACATTGTCAGGCCAATACTGGCAACAGTGCTGGCAGTGTGGCCTGTGGAGGGTGTTTGTAGCCAACACACACTGTATAGACAGACACCCCCCCCCCTCACCTATGCCAGCATTGTGCTACTATTGGGGGAGTCATTCGACGTGCCCACCACACCAGTCCTGGGAAGGGTACAGGCATGGATATGGTACACAGTACTGCTGCATGTCACTCCCCAGGGTGGTAAATACTGTCAGGGGCCAGACCTGGGGCACGCACCACAGACAGCCGACAGCTTGTTCTGCTGCAGCACAAGGAGCAAACAGTGCTGAGCGTAGGACTGTCTACCTGCCAGTACCCACATCAAACGTTTGTGGTCTGTGTACCGTGTACCCAGGTATAGGGTGGCATTGCTAGGGTACGCAGGAGCTAGATCTGGGAGATGCCCCCCCAGGGGGCTTTTCCAATGTGGCCTGTGGGTGTGGGTGCGTCTGGACCTTTGCCTCTTGCTTTACGGCAGAGTGTCCCTACTCCAGTCCTGGTGTTCCAGACACTGTTCGGGCCTTCATGCTGTCCCCTATGAATATGCATGGGCTACAGTTGCATAGCATGGGGGTGGTGCAGACATCTGCAGCACAGGCATCTGTCTTAGGGGAAGCATGGAACCTGAATGGTGTTTGGCCCTCCAGGACTGCATTTGGGAGACTCTGCTGGAGATAATGTGCCTGTTTATGGTGTCTGTGTTTGGTGTGGTAAAAGATAGGCGTATTGACCATGCCTATGTTCTCAGCAATAAAGGTTTGTCCTTACTACCACGGTGTAGCTGTGGGGTGAATATGTGGACAGGGTTGGCGGTAGCTGCAGCTGGGCTCTGAACCTGTGACCCTCTGTTCTTGCACACACTGTCTGTGTGCACTGCACCACCGTGTAGCCACTGATTGGCTGCAATCCCTGGGTGGTCCATGACTGTACATCCGACAGGGCCTGTCTGTTGCAGTGGACGGTGCCAGCCTGCACATGGCCTGGCCACTGTCCTCTGTGGCTAGCAGCCACTGCCCCCTCCACCATCTGAACCCTTCCGCCAACATGCTGGCATGTCCTTATCCTTGCAAAGGGATATGACCTGATTGCGTAGTGGAACCCAGGACTGTATTTGGCTCACATGGTATAGCGGTCTAGCTGTTGTTCTTTAGCAAGGTTTTTGTGGAACGTGGGCCACCCATTACGTGATCATGACCAGGGACACAATTGGCCCTTGGCACGTGGGGTGAAGGCATGTACAGGCACATCTGTCGTACATAACCTCTACCTACTTAACCTCTACCTACGTGTCCTTGGCCCCTACAGTTGTGGCACTACAGGACTGCATTTGGGGGACGCGGCTGTTGGTGATGCACATTGTGCTGGTGTGTGTGTGGTGTAGGGTAAAATATGGGTGTTTGCAACATGCTTTTGTTCTGTGCAATAAAGGGGTGTCTCTGCTATCTGTGTTTAGTGGTGGGTTAAATATTGGGATTGTGCTGGCATGTGCCACAGCTGGGATTTGAACGTGTGACCCTCTGGTCCTAGAGGTACCGGCTCTGTCCACTGCACCACACTGTGGCCACAGAGACAGTGCAGTCCCTGGAGATAGTAGACCTGGCAGGGTGGGGTTCCAAAACCTGCTCTGCACATTATTACTGTGAGCTCCTTCACCCTGTCTGGTGACAAACGTGCAAATATAACACGGGTATGACGTCCGAACAGAGGGGGATAGCATATTCCCATGCTGGGCAACAGTGCTATTGATGGACAACCATAAGTAACACTCCCAGGAGGGGTCCAATACACGGAGACGTTTTTGGAGGTGTCTCCGCTCCGTGCCCCTTTCCAAACAACTGTTATTTTATTTTTTAGGAGCTCTGCTGGGTGTGTTTTTAACTTTTGCGCATTACTATACCTGTTCCCCAGCTGATTTACTATTTTAATGCTTTTGTTGTGGTAATTTCCTCTTTTTCATTGCAGTTTTGTGCTGTGCACATGTATCACACTGCTGACGTTTTGCATGTTTCCCCGGTTTTGCTGTACATTGCTGACGGAAATGGTTTCTCTTCCCTTTATATGCCCTCTACCGCGAGTGTTTCACTCGCGCTATTTTTTACATGTAAATTCGGGCCCGATACTGTGCGGGGAGCCTCTCCCCTCCCACTCTCCACCCATTGACCCCGTCCCTCCGCCCCTCCGGAGCCTTCCTCCGCCCTCCTTTAGCCGTTCCACGCCTCTATCGGACATTTGCGGGCCCGCACTTGTACGGGGCCCGTTACTGAACCGCGTACCTGTGCGGGGGTGACACGCACGTGTGCGGGGCGTTTAAACGTGTTTCTGCGCGTTTCAATGCCGCGTTACCGTGCGCTATTTTGCGCCGCGCAGATTTGCGGACTTTAGTAAACATGCCCCTTTGTCTTCTGAGAAGTGGGGCAGAAGTACAGATAAGTTTGCTTAATTTTGGAAAGTTTCTGATTTCACTTTTCTTTCTCTCTCATTGCCTTAGTTACTCCAAAACTGCCTTCTTTTCCATATTTGGTTAACTTTTAAAACAATTTCTTCGGCTAACTTTGCTTTTTTTAAAGGCTGAACAGTCTATGGGCCCCAATCCGAAATGCGGATTGTGGGGCTGCAATTCCTGGCGGGATGTATAGTCCCGCCAGCCGTCAGGGCCCGATTCTCCCACCGGCTCTCCCTATACGTCCTGTGCATTAGGACGGGGAGAGCCAGCGGGAGGTGGAAGGGGCGGGATTAGGGTGGAGCAGGGGCGGGCCAACCCGGCAGCCCGTACAGGGCCGATTCATGTCATGGCCTTGTATGTGCTGCCGGACCCGTGGGGACATGCTGCTTATTCTACCACAGAGGTGAGATAAGCAGCACATTTGTCACGATTGAGGCCGGGGATCCCCCCTCAGGGCCAGGGCCGGGTGCAGGAGAGTCTCTGTTGCACGATACAGGCCATGGCAGGCCAGCCTTGGGTCGGGTGCCAGGGAGAAGGAGGACTAGGAATGCTGGAGTTGGTGGTGCCTATAGGGAGGACGTCCCCACAGGCAGCAGGGGCACGCCGGGCTGTCCTCGGGCCCGATTCTGGCTACTACGGAATGTTTTGTTCCCACGGTCCAGAATCGGGTCCAAATGGGTCCGTCTTGCTTAGGGCCATCCGGACAGCCAGATGCCCCTACTGGAATCGGGCTCCACATATACTATTTTGTAGCTTTATAGTTTATAGCTAGATTTTCTGCCTATAATTTAATCTATAGCTATAGCTATAAATAAAACTGCCCAAATTTAAGCCTTTTTTACAAAGTAGTTTTATAAAAGTAACCTTAACTTATACCTGTGAAAAGGCAGGGCCAGGCTCAAATAGCTAACAGTTGCCCAACATTTAGTTTATTACCATTTTGTTTCACTCCTAGAAGGTCTCAACTGCAAGCAAGATACTGTAAATCTGTGGCTCTAGATATAACTTCTCTGCCTGAGAGTTCTTGAAAGGGGTTAATTGTATTTTAATAACTTTTTTCTTTTGTTCTGCCAACTGATTTGATTTTATAGTTGTATTGCTGAAAGGGATTTTTTTTTCTGCTGATATTTTGTTCTCTCCCCTAACCTTCAGGTTTAAAGAGGAAGTCAGGCTCTTTGAAGTCACAGTACACCCCTAGTGTCCCAGGAGGTGTACTGTCTGCCAGGTGCCAAAATCCGAGATATTATGGAGAGTTTGCCGAGAATCATCAATCCTTCTGACTTATCCGATGCTGCTCATCCATATCAGCACAGATGATATTGCTAGGTATCCCTCCGGGCATACCAAGAGTGACTTCCTGGTCCTGGGAAAGAGGGTGATGTTCTCAGTCCTCCCTGTTGAAGGTAACGGTTGAGGCAGAGAAGCACGCATCCTGGAGATGAATGCATGGCTGCATGGATGGTGTCAAGAGCACTTTGGTTTCCTGGACCATGGGATGATCTTCCAAGGGCTGCAGAGCAGAGATGGTGTCCATCTATCTAGGAAGAGTTGGTGCCTTCTGCAGCAGACTGGCTAACCTACTAAAGTGGGCTTTAAACTAGATTTGTTGGGGGTGGGTGAAGAAAGCCCGCAGATAAATAAAACATCAAATATCTCTGTAGAAATGGGTAACAAGGGCAATATCTGGAAAATGGTGTGTATTAATGCCCATAATACACACCGTTTTTCTGGAACGCCCTCCCCGACGAACTGCGTTCAACAACAAACCTTAAGGAGTTCAGAAAACTACTGAAGACAACCCTTTTCATAGAACACTACGGTGACATTACTTAAACCAGGGGTCACCAACCTGCGGCCCGCGAGGTCCCTTCGTGCGGCCCGTGAGGCTCTACCCCGGTGCGGCCCGCCAAGGATTTATTTACACGATGGGGAGCGAGGAGGAGCTTACCTTCCTGTTCCCTGCAGGTCTCGTCATCAGTCCAGTGGACCTTACCTTCCCCCTCCCTGCAGGTCTCGTGGATCAGTTCACCTAAACTGAAGTTGGGAGGCACCTGAGAGCAGGGAGCTGCAATATTTATTACAAAGGAGTAAATCAAGATTTGAGGACCTGGTTGCAGCAGTTTTGCCTTCATCACTTTTAAAATACAGGTTAGAGCTGATTTGATAATCATTATAATTCATGGTGTAATTATTCCCGTGAGCATTGTTTTTTTTCGCGGGGGCGGGGAGAAGGGGGGTGCGGCCCGCGAGGCTCCCGGTAGTTGGCTGTGCGGCCCGCGGCCCTCTGGAGGTTGGTGACCCCTGACTTAAACCATGCAGACACCTCAATTCACCCCACGTCACTATAATTGTAATTAAGCAAGGAACTGATACCCATAGCATTGTAAATAGCGCACGCTGTAAATAGCACCACAAGAATCAACGTCCAGACACACTCACACGCATACACTACTCACTGCATGTGCACACTATACACTGTATCTTATTGATTGTTTGCTGTTCAGACCGCCTTGATTGCAGGATAAGGCGGTATAGAAATACGTTTATGTTTAAATCTCTTTATTCCAAAATCAAAAGGTACAGACAATGGAAGGCAACATGTACAGTATTCCAAAGGCCAAAATCTTAACATATAATGAAAGTCAACCGTGGCCACCCTCCCATAAAACAGAGTAAAACGAAACGGAGCGAAGGCCCCCTTACCCTAGCACATCGTCACCAAAGATAAAGAGGAAACAGGAGAGGGAAGGCTGGGGTACGTGCTAAGCCATAAGGAGAAGATGGATTAAGAGATCCCCCTACCCTCCCAGCCTTCCACCCCTCCCTCCCAACGGACCCAATCCCCCCGTTACCATTTCCCCTTTTCCCCCCACCCGCCATAAGTATCCATGGCCCAAGCCGTAAAAAAAACAAGAACTCAGAAACAGGCCTAGGGTGGACTCTTCTCCCAGGCCTAAATCGGCAACACAGGAGCCGTGACACTCATGGATTCCCATAATCCCCCCCACCTCTATTCCCCCTTCTCTCACCCCTTCCCTACCCAAACCTCCCTCCCTCCCAATCCACTTAGTATAGCACAATCAAAGGAGTCTGCATACATCCAGGGACAGCCAGCCATCCCCTTTGAAAATAAGAGAATAATATAACACAGCAGCATTACAGTGTCAGTGGCCACTCAGGATTCTGCTACGGGCCCTGCGTGGGAGCATACTCAGATGGGGTTCCCAGGCCTCCAGGAAACGTCTCCATTCCCTCTCCTTCCCGCCTGCGCGCAGCCGTTCCATGAGCAAGATCTTATGTAGTTGCACCCTCCACGCCCCATAACCCGGCCCCCGGGCATCTAGCCAGTATTGCAACACAAGCATTCGGGCGCTCACCAAGACCAACCGGACCCACCGCAAGCCCACCTTCCCCAAGTTGCCCCCCCAAGAAGAATCCCCCCATAAATCCAGTACCATGGTCTTAGCCGTCAAGGGTATGGGCTGGCGCAGGCAGGCAGCCAAGTACCGCGAGACCTGTCCCCAGAACACCTGAGCCCTCTGGCAGTGCCAGAACATATGTCCTAACGTGGCCCGAGGTGTAGCACACCGTGGGCAACAATTACTGGCCCCTACTCCGGCTCGCCATGCCCGAAGGGGAGCAAAATACAGACGGCGCAATAACTTAAACTGAGCATCTCTATGAAGCACTAAAATGCTGAGAGAGGGTATAGCAGCCAGCCCTTCGAGAATCTCCGTACCACAAACCCGTTCACCCAGATCCAAAGTCCAAGCGTCCGCTAACGCTTCCATGCCAATAGGCGATACCCCATCCCATAATAACCGGTGCAGTCGGGATACCCGTACCCCAGACTCGCCTCCCAGCAGCGACTGCTCAAGGACAGAGCACACCTCGCCGCTTAGGGTTCCAGCCGGGATTCCCCGAATATAGTCGTGAAGTTGCAGGTATTGAAAAAAATCCTTGTCCCGTAAATGATATGCTCGTTGGAGTTCAGAAAAAGCACACATCCCTCCTTCAGCTGACAGCACCTGCTCCAAATTAACCAAACCGGACTTCTCCCAATCAGCAAAGCGAGACTGGCCCAAACCCGGCTCAAACTCGGCATTGCCGCGGATGGGAAGATAAGGTGTATGGTGCGCCGAGAGCCGAAGTTTGGAACAGAGGAACCGCCATGCCTTCCGTATGGGAGTCAAAAGGGTCGTCTGTAGATCTCCAGGCGGATACCGAGCCCGCTTGGCATGCAACAGATACCGGAAATGAAGAGGGGGCGCCACCGCTCTAAGCAGTCTCAGAGGGGAGCAATCCTCTAAGTCCCAAAGCCAAGCCCGAACCCACCGTAGCAAACAAGCAACGTTATATTTCCTTATATCCGGGAAGCCTAGGCCACCTAGTGCCACTGGTTGCTGAAGGATCTCCAACCGTACCCTAGGCCTACGACCAGCCCACAGAAAACGATTAAATAACTTCGTTAAGTTACGAAGGTCCGAGTGTTTCAAGAGCAACGGGAGGATCTGGAGGGGGTACAATATCTTAGGGAAAATGGCCATTTTACAAAGGGCTACCCGCCCCCCAAGCGAAAGCGGCAGGCCACGCCACTTATCAACACTATCTGCGACAGCACGTAGGATTTTGGGGACATTAAGACGATACAAATCTTTAAGATTCACTGGTAAGTAAATGCCCAGGTACTTAAAGTGACCCACCGCCCACCTAAGGGGGAAGTCTCCCGGCCAGTCGGGTTGTCCAGCCGGCCCCACCAGTAGCGCCTCCGACTTATCTAGGTTCAAACGGAAGCCCGAAGATGCCCCATAGTCTCGAATAAGCTGCAGCAACCGAGGCAGCCCATTATAGGGATCTCCGAGATGGACCAGCAAATCATCAGCAAAGGCTGCGACTTTAAACTCGTCCTGTCCCATCTGTATACCAGCAAAGTGCGAGGAAGCCCGAATCTGAATCAGAAGGGGTTCCAGCGTCAGAACGAAAAGGAGTGGAGATAACGGGCATCCCTGACGAGTACCCTTCTGAATGCTAAAGTCCGCGGTCATTACCCCGTTTACCATAACGGCACCAATGGGATCAGCGTATAGTAGACGAACCACATCGACGAAGAAGCCCGTCACCCCCATAGCGGCTAAGACTTGATACATAAAATCCCACTTAACGCGATCGAATGCTTTTTCAGCATCGAAACTTATAAGTAGGGATTGGTGCCCGGTCAGTCGCCCTGCACATATGGAAAGTAAGATACGCTGAAGACTATATGCAGCGTGTCGGCCCCGTACAAAGCCCACCTGGTCCGGGTGAACTAGGGACGGCAAAGAGAGCGCTAATCGATCTGCCATGATTTTTGCTAGGAGCTTAATGTCCACATTGAGAAGTGAAATGGGGCGATACGATCCAGGCAACAGAGGGTCTCTACCAGGCTTAGGTAGAATAGTGACAACAGCCTTATTGGCCTCGTACGGAAACCGCCCCTGCCGCACCAAGTCATCAAAGTACCCTACCAGGGGGGCCACCAAGGCATCACCCAAGATCTTGTAAAATTCGCCCCGGAATCCGTCGACCCCAGGAGCACGTCCATTCTTCAAGCCTTTAATACCCATCTGTACCTCCCGACCCGAGATAGGTTGATTTAGGGATTCCAGTTGTTCTTCAGTAAGCCGCGACAAGGGACAACCATCCAGGAAACTAGAGCCCACATAGGACCCCTCCCCGTCCTCTGCATAAAGTTCCCGGAAAAAATCGGAAAAAACGGTCTCAATATCAGCCACGTCCCGTCGGATGGTCCCATCTTTATGTCGGATCGCCCCAATATGCCGTGGACCCCCGGAAGGCCTCAGCAGCGCCGACATCAGCTTCCCAGCTTTATTCCCGTGCTGATACAGCTTATATCGATAATATAGCATGGACTTCTGAGCCCTCCGGTGGAGGAGCGTCTCTATTTCCACCTGTATCTCCCGCAGCTTACGCTGATTGGCCGCCGAGTGGCACCCGGCCACCACCCTCCGCTGCTTACCTAGGTCTCGTTCCAAAAGGAGGATACGTTGAGTTAACCTCTTCTTTCGGAGACTACAATAGCTAATGATGTTCCCACGCAGAACAGCTTTACCAGCTTCCCAAAGCAAAGCCGGGGAAACTTCAGGGCCGTCATTGAAGACCAAATAGTCCTTCCAACAGTCCCGCAAATATGCTTCAAAATGAGCGTCACCGCAGAGGTCCAAAGGATACCTCCACATACGGCTTCTCGAGGGGCTACTACCCCGTAACTCAAGGATAACCAACGCGTGGTCCGAGAGAATAGGCGATCCAATCTCTGCCTTAGAAACGCAGCTAAATAGTGAGTCCGAGATTAGAAAATAGTCAATGCGGGACCATGTACCATGAGCTCGAGACATATGAGTATAATCCCTATCACCAGGGTGTAGCAGTCTCCAGATATCCAGGAGTCTCTGCGCCTCGCAGAGCCCCCATAAACGCCGGCGGCCCCGCGAGCTCCCTGCTCCACTCCCACCTGAGCGATCTAGTCCCACATCCAATACTTCATTAAAGTCACCGCCTAAAATGATTTGATACCCATCAGTATCCGTGAGAAGTGTAGTAAGAGCCTGGTAAAAGCTGGCTTCATAAGCATTAGGTCCGTATACCGAGCAAAGGGCAACTCTCTTCCCATCCAATACCCCCCACACGCAAACATACCGTCCCTCCACATCGGAGACCACACGTTCTTCCTGCCAGTTCACCGAAGCGGCAATAAGGATAGCCACGCCCCGTTTCTTCCCAATAGCAGGAGAATCATAGACATGAGCAATAAAACCTCTACCCAGCTTAGAATGTTCCGCTGTAGATTGGTGAGTTTCCTGCAACATCATAACCCCCAGGCGCTGCCGCTTCAAATATTGGAGCACCTTATAGCGTTTCACCGGGGAGCCCAGGCCGCATACATTCCAAGACCCAAAACGAAGTCCACTACTCATCACATAAAGGGGAAGAGGAATATCTAAAGAGACAGCGCCAAGCGTTTACTTCGGCAAGGGCCCCCCCAGCCAAGGGCCCCCTCCTCATCCACAAGAACCAGCCAATCCCGAGCAGCCACATCCACATAAACACACACCAGTGACCAAGCATTCTCCCATGCAGACCCAACCCGTCACAAAGAAAATATTCCCCCCTAGTCCCCCCACCCCTTCCCAACCCTCTCAACCCCTCCCCCACCCATAATCTACCGATTCTGTGACCCCCCCATACTCCCCCTCCGCTCTAACAGACTCCGCCTGCCTACCAGAGGCCGGTGACTTCCTATGGCCATCGGGCCCACCCCTCTGACAAACCCAAGCTTCCCCCCCAGACAAGCATTATACCCCTACTTCCCCACATACCCCAGAAGACCAGCCCAAGGCTTAATGGCAAAGGCTCCACCACCCGACTGCACATGCCCCGGGCTTACCATGCATTCCCCGAAGAAGAAACCCAATCAGAGGATGAAGCCCCAATGAAACTATAGACCCCACCAGTCCCAGCGGAGCACCCAAGAATGTGACTGAATAACAACACGAAACATCAAATGAATGATGAATGAGTAACAAATAAGAAGTAACAATCGAACCCCTTAATGGTGCAGGAGTGGGGCTACTCACGTGCAGTCCTCCCGCTGGAAACAAGCTGTGCGGCGATATACCCAAGAGGTATGCCGACTTCCGGGTCTTTCCTAGAGGTAGGCTTACTGCTGGGGCCCAGACAGTCTGCCGGGTCAATTGCCAGAACATCCCGCGCAACTACCCTCCTCTGTGGTTAAAGGGCGCCTGCCTGCTGCCCCACCCCACCGTCCCAGGACCCGCCGGTCAAAAATCAGGCGGCCCCCATTACTAAAGTTACAGGGGGGAGGAGTCAAGCCAAGTCTGTATGCTACCTAGTCCCCCAGAATAGAGGGGATGCCAAAAAAAACCCGGGTGGAGATTGATTAAAGAAGAGTATTGGCAATAAGGCTAATTCGGGCCCTAATGAGAAGAGAAACAATGACGGTAACATAGTAATGAGATTATCAATGGCAATGATTAAATAATGATGAGCCCTCCCCCAAGACCCCAAACCATTGATTCCCCTGCGCTCCCCCCCCCCCCCCCCCCCACACCGCCAAGTTACAACGTTCTATCCATGAGTCTACCTAAGAGGAGAAGCGAGAGACTCTCGCGAGCCGCTCGCAAACCCCCCCCCGGCGGAGAGAGGAAGGGGGGGAGGGGGGGGGAGGGAGGGGGAGGAAAAAAACTCACTCACCGGGGGAGTAAACAAATAGTACAAATTGAAAAAAATAAGAGAAAATGTAAGGATTGAATTAAATTAAATTAAATTGAATTGAACTGTTCCCACCCTGGGATACCAGGCCAGTTCCGACCTCCCCGCCCAACAACAACCCGATGAAGGGCTTAACAAGACCGCTCCCCTTAACGGTTAGCACACAGTGAGGCAGCACATGTTCGGGCAGGAACAGATAGATCAGCATTAAATTAAGAAAAAATAATAAGTAAAAAATGCTTAGTACAAATTGAAAAGAACAAAACTGAAAATCAAATAAGCAAGAAAAAAGTGCAAAAAATCCCTATCTAATGTCCCCGGGTCCAATCTAGTAGGAGCAACGCACCAGTCTCCAAACAGGGCTCTCACTGCAGCGTGATAATCACAGGACTGATAGCCGCCTCCTCAGGTATCGATTGCCGAAGATTCCCCCAACCGGTCAAGCCACGAGCGCGCCTCTTCCAGAGACCCCATGGTCTTCATTCTGCCTTGGTGCTCCACGCGAAGTTTGGCGGGATATAATAGGGTGAACCGGATAGCCCGATTAGCCAGCTGGGCACATATACCTGAGAAGGCTCGACGTTGCTGGCTGACGAGTGGAGAGTAATCTTGAAACACCAGGAATTGCGTTCCGCCGTCCCCTCTTCGCCTCTGTGCTCGGGCCGCCCGGAGCACTAGCTCCTTCTGCCGATAATCAAGGAACCGGGCTATCACCACACGTGGTCTCTGCGCCTCCTCACGTCGTGGGCCCAGGCGATGTACACGTTCAAGATGAATAGGGGGCTCCGAAGATCCGGCCACAAGCTGCTCCATCCAGTCCTTCAGGTATGTAGAGAGCGTGGAGTCTGCCACCGACTCAGGGACCCCGATGATGCGTAAGTTTTTTCTGCGGCCCCTATTTTCAAGGTCCTCCAGCTTGTCGGCCTGCGTTTGCGTTAGGGACTCCAGGGCCTGAACTCGGGCAGCTAGGGAGTGCTGGGCATCCTCCACACCAGAGATCCTTTCCTCAGCCTGCTCAATGCGGCCCGTAAAATCCGCAATCTGTTGGGCCACCACACTCAACTGGCTTCCCAGGTCGCAAAAACGTTCATCCAGGGCTTTCACTACCGCCGAGCTCACCTCCGCCACCATATTCAGCTCTCCGTTAGATGAGGGACTTTTAGGCGCTCCTTCGGCCATTTTGGGTTCGGTGCCCCGGGCGCGCTCCTTCCTCGGGAGTTTGGTGGCCATCAGGTTGTGCCCAGAGGTTGTAATCTACTCCACTCCAAGCCCGATGTATTCTTCGTAGCTGCGTGGACTAGCCAGGGGGGCTTATCAGCTTATTAAAAAGAAGGTGATTTGCAAATTGGTGGGATGGGTCCCCGGAGCTGATCTACTTGCGTCTGATCAGCGCAGAGCCATACCGGAAGTCTAGAAATACGTTTAAATAAATAAATAAAATAAATAAAAAAAAATATCTCTGTAGAAATGGGTTACAAGGGCAACATCTGGAAAACAGTGTGTATTGTATTAATGCCCATAATATGGGAAATAAGGTTCTGGATGTTGAAGCTTTAATGGATGTGAAAATCCCCCTCTTTCTCAGGGGGAGGGGGGAACTCTCACTTGAAAGTCCCTATATTACCAAAGAGACTGAGATGACAATAGCTTCTTCTTTGTTGGTTTATGATACAGTACAAGTGTGTACAGGGGGACAGGAGAGCGAAACTGAAACAGTTCAGTGTCAAGCTCCGATCTGGGAGGTTACAGGCAGTGCAAGGTATATATATCTTATACAGACAAGCAAACATTTTGCCAATCATCTCTGACCACACAGTTCATCCTACATTACTCATTTCCCTTTGTCACATCCTTTTCTAAATTTGACTTTTCTTGCTGCGCCACACTAGGAGGCTGCCATCTCATGCTCATATCAAAGAGGCACATAGTCTGTTCCTGGGTCACATGACAATGGCTGCCATCTTAGGTAGAAATTCTATCCTACAGTTCTCTCCCTGCAAGCGGAAAGACCTGCGAGTGAATCTGGTTTAGTTGTTTGCAATAGGAAAAAATATATATATATTTTTTTCTTACTAAAGTCAAATCTTGCGGAAAAAATATTGCTGGAAAGGCTTTCATTGTTCTACCAGTAACTAATCTTTTCAGGCTCATGAGGACTAAGGTAAAGCTTAAATCCAAATAAGTCCTGTCTCCTGGCATATCTTTGCCAATTTTTGGTTTGAGTAACCATTTGTCCTATAGTGCTCCTTCTATCACTGGAGAGCAGTAGGGCTGGCACCTGGGGCCTGTTCTGAACCTGTGATCTGCTCAGACAGCAAAAGCCTGAACCTAAGATGGATTTCTGGTACAAGTAACTTCTGCTGTGTTCAAACTCTAAAACTGCTGACTTCAAACAATTGCCTGCCAAGTTTATGTGCACATACTGTACAGCAAAGCTATTGTTTTATGCCATGGCTACGTACAAGAGAACTCGCTGCTGAGGCCGTCTCATCCTGAGACTGTTCTTCTGGTCCCAACATTTGCAACAATGTAGGAAACTGCATACCAGCATCTTTCTCTGACCATAGACCTTTGTTTGGAGCAGGACTACTTGACAACTGTTACCTGATTTGCTGAAGATGTTACACAGTATCTGAGACGAGGGATGCAGGCACTTCTTTAGGCACTTTTAGCGGCTTTCACACTACGTTTTAGACTCACTTTGGACTTTCTGCCATACTCTGCCATTCTGCAGTCTTCAGCCCTACTGCCTGCCTGTCTCTAGCTGGAAAGTCAGACAGTGTGCAAGGCCAAGGACTAACCTTGGGAAGGAGAAAGACTTTCTCACAGACCTGAAGCTCTGTGTTATCAAGCAGCTCGCCCGGACTGGCTGCAACCTGCATTGGATCACTGCCATCCTTGGACGCCTTGCTGTTCCAGAAGACTTCTTGGAACCAACCCATAATTATCTTCCTGGCAGAAGATATTGGTCTTACATTTCCCTTGGGGGGAGGGGTATGTAGCTAGACAGCTATTTAGTCTCTCTAAGTGCAGAGCAAATCAGTGACCTTGGTTGCTAAAACAGTGATTTATGATCTTGGCGTAATTGTAATCATAGGGCTACATAACTTGCTACCTCATAATTCTCATTTATTCTATATCTGCATTATTTTTCTATCAACAATAAAGTCTAATTTATACTGGTTCACGTTCTCTCTTGTGGTTCATTTCCCAGTAGTTCAATAGAATCGTGGGAAATAAAAGAGGGAAATAGCAATACCCCTAAAACTATTGAGTAATAAATATTTATTATATACTTGCTACTGACAATAATCCCCACAGAGTCATATGGGGATTATTCATGATGGCATGAAATACTGGATCAATTTCTTTGCAACAATAGTAGCATCTGCTTTCCCACAAAGATAAGCTTCTACCCATCCAGAAAACAAATAAACCATCACAAACAGAATTCAAATCCCTGATATTTGGGAATTGGATAAAATCCATTTGTAAATTCAGAAAGGGTCCCCATGGCTGTGGCTTGTGCCCTTGTCTGGTCTTCACATGTTTTGCGTGGTTGTGCTATTTACAGATCAGGCAAGTTGAACATGCTTTTGCAATTTTGTTTGGTGAATTTAAGATTGTACAAATCTTGTGAGAGTTTGTGAATCATCCCGCCTTTGCCTTTGTGTGTCTGGGAAAGGCATACGGAGGCAACATGAGGTAAAAGTGCACCTGGAAGCATCACATGGTCAGTGTGGGTTTTTCCAGAGCCCATCAGGATAGAAGGTGCATAAAGCCTGTCCCAAGTATCTCTTTCCAATTGTTCAGCATGTGGCTGGGCTTGGATGACTTTATGAATTGGAAGTAGTGGAGACAGCACGTCTAAATATGGGGATTGCAGAGTAGAATGTTCATTTTTTTAAAATTTACATAGTCATGAGAGTAACATGTCACTTCACATCATTATGTTACCCTTCAGTCACTTCAACCTTCTTCTTTCCTCTTTGGGACCACCCAGAACCAGTTTATGGTCATTCAAAGTCTTTTTTAAACTATTCTGCATTATATGGAGTAAAGGAGTAGCCTAGCAGTTAGAGCACTGTTAGTAGCCTAGCAGTTAGAGCCTGATACCCAAGAAATCTGGGTTTGTTTCTCACTGATGCTCCTAGTACCTAAGAGAACTGGGTTCAATTCCTGCTGGTGTTCCTTATGACATCAGGTAAGTCACTTAAACTTCCATGGTCTTAAGTACAAATTTAGGGGCTTGTTTACAAAGCCGCGGTAGCGGTTTGCGTTCGTAATCGGAGCCGCGGCCCCATTGATTTCAATGGGGCCGCGGCTGCGATCGCGAACCACTACCGCTGCTTTGTAAACAAGCCCCTTAGATTGTAAGCCCTCTGTGGATATGGAAATACCTAGGTACCTGAATATAACTTTCCTTGAACTCTCTTTAGAAAGGTGTGAGCTAAATATTACCTCATCTCACTTTTTTTCACAACACCTTTATCACTTGCATCAACCCACCAATTATATACATACACTTTTTTTTCATCCCATACTAATGTATCCTTATGTGGTAAGGCTTCTGAAAACATCCAACAACTGTTGAAACTGAGTACTGTTTTTTTAAGTGAACTGTAGGTAGAAGTTTATATCTATATTTACTTACTTACTTAAAAACAGTTTTACAACACAGTCTCAGTAGGAAGAAATATGGCCTCTTACTGAGACTTGGAGGCAAGGGTACAAGCTCTAGTAAGGGCAATAAGGTCTACAACCTGAGCACTAATTATCTTGCGGCTCCAGTATCTACTAGGATCTATGTAGGTTGCCCATTAATTGTAGTGTCAGAGGACCCCTCTGAGGCAAGAGGAATAAGAAGGTGTAAGGCATCTGTGGGTGGGCCTGGTTGGGAGACTTCCTTGGGTTCTTATTGGCCAACATCCTCCATGCCTAGTCATGCCTCGTCAGAGTCATGAATATGCATATTTTCAGTCACTCAGGCCTTGGGGGTCCTGGGGGAGGTCGCTTGGGAAAATCAGATTTCCAGAGGCCCAGCTCACCACACTGGAAGCAGTCCTCTTTTGGTTTATGTTTATTGTCCTTTCCTAGACCTTGGTCTCTTCCTCAGCGTCATGCTTGAGTAGTACTTGTATTATTGCCTGCAGAGTTGCAGGCTGGAAGAAATGCAGCTATAGATTGAGTAATTGTTCTTGTTTGGAGCATTTCTCAGTCTGTTTTTCAAGCATTTTAGATTGACAATGCTTTGGAGGAGAGAGGTCACGTGACAGGAGAGCATCACCCTGGGGTGGCAGGAAGTGATCCTGTAGCTAGGACCTGTCCTCCAGGTGATGTAAAACCCTCTCGCACCGAGGAGGTTTCTCCATGGCCATATGCCCATGAAGGAAGGGTTAGGACAGCCATTATAGTTGGTGATTCGATCATTAGGCATGTAGATAGCTGGGTGGCTGGTGGAAGGGAGGATTGCCTGGTAACATGCCTGCCTGGTGTAAAGGTAGCAGACCTCACACGCCACCTAGACAAGGTCTTAGATAGTGCAGAGGAGGAGTCTGCTGTCTTGGTACATGTTGGTACCAATGACATAGGAAAAATGTGGTAGGGAGGTTCTGGAGGCTAAATCTAGGCTTTTAGGTAGGAGGTTGAAATCCAGAACTTCCAGGGTAGCATTCTCCGAAATGCTTCCTGTTCCATGTGCAGGACCCAAAAGGCAGGCAGAGCTCTATAATCTCAATGTGTGGATGAGACGATGGTGCAAGTATGAGGGTTTTGGATTTGTTAGGAAGTGGGGAACATTCTGGGGAAAGGAGGGGCTCTTCCAAAGGTATGGGCTTCACCTTAATAAGAATAAGGAGAAATAGAACGGTTTAAAATCAGAAAAAGTATAAGACAAAGTTGCATACTTTCCTCATACCTGTTATGTATATATATGCAGGTCCAATCATTAGAGAAGCAGGACTGTATGAAGACAACCGAGGTGTGAAGATTGGTGGAAGAGTTATTTCTATTCATTATAAAGCATATGAGGATAGACTTAAGGATCTTAATATGTACACCTTAGAGGAAAGGCGGGATAGAGGTGATATGATTGAGATGTTTAAATACCTCCGTGGCATAAATGTTCAATTGAAAGCAAGTTCTGCTACAAGGGAACATGGGATGTGGGTGAAGGGGGATAGATTCAGGAGTGATTTGTGGAAATATTTCTTTAAGGAAAGAGTGGTGGATCTGTGGAATATTTATTTAACATTTCTTATATACTGCCTTTCATGATATCAAGGTGGTTTACATTGAACAAACAAATTACGTTGAACATGGCATTATAACTTGGAGATAATTATTTTATGGGGAATATGGGCAATGGAGGGTTAAGTGGCTTGCCCAAGACCACAAGGTGCACCTGTGGGACTAGAAACCTCAGTCCTTCTGGCCCAAGTTTGCTGTCCTCTAGTGGGATTTGAACCCCTGACCTTCTGGCCTGAGGTAACTTGCCCCAACAACTAGGCCACTCCTTCCTCCTCCCTCCCTGGAATAGTCTCCCAGTGGAGGTGGTAGAAATGAGGACAGTAACTGAATTCAAAAATCATGGGACAAACACAGAGGATCTCTAAAGGAAAAAAGGGGACTGTTGTAGTTGTTGATATGGAAGGGCAGACTAGATAGGCCATGTGGTCTTTTTCTGTCATCATATTTCTATGTTTCTATGTTTCTTAACAACCTTCCCCATGCTGACGATACCATATTACCATGTAGGAACATAATCATAAAATGGGCCTTCATCATAACATGAAGAAGACAAAGATCCTGCTCACTGGCAAAATCAATCATGTCATCCTTGATGGAGAAGAAATAGAAATAGTAGACAGCTTTAATCTGTTTGGATCAATTATCAATAAAGAAATGACAAACAGTCAAGAAATTTGATGACACATTGCTCTTGGCAGAATGGTTATGAAGAATCTAGACATGATCCTCATGTGCAGAGAGGTGTTTCTGCATAGGAAGATTCTACTTGTCCATGCCATGGTATTTTCAAGGATGTTATATGGATGCAAAAGTTGGACTTTGAAGAAGAAAGACAGGAAGAAAATCAGTGCCTTTGAATTATAATGCTGGTGAAGAATATTGTGTATACAATGGACTGCCTGAGGAACAAATTAGTCGGTACTAGAGGAGATCAAACCTAAGCTTACTTTTGAAGCTCAAATGAGAAGACTTTGACTTTCATACTTTGGATGCATCATGTGAAGAGAAAGATCATTAGAGAAAGACATCATGCTTGGCAAAGTTGAAGGTCATTGCAAAAGAGGAAGGCCAGCAATGTGATGGACTGTTAAAAAGACAGCAGCTATGGATGCTTTATCAACAATTAGCTTCATGACTAAAGACCGAAAACAGCTTAGGACAATTATCCACATGGCTGCCATTTATTTATTTATTTATTTACAGTCTCTTTTATACCGCGCTATTCAACATCAGCACAGTTTACATGGAAAATAAAGCTTACACTTTCATTGGCTGATCTGTGTTTACAAGGAACAGGTATTAAAACTTGGATAACCTGGGTAACTATTTACATCTAGACTACAAGACAAATTGGATCTCACTAGTGGTAGTCATGGGTATCTTGTTTGGTAAGATTCCATTGTACTGCACGGGCTAGATAGTGGAAGAGGCTAATTGCATGAGTCAACATTGACTTGATGGCACTTAACAAGAGGACAGGGATGGGGAGGAGCAAGAATGTCCAAAGCAGAAGAGAGTGTCATGTTATAGGAAGAGACTTCCTCACTAACAGACTGATAATATAGTGGATGGGAGGACAGCAGAGGTGGTGGTGGAGGGAATACAAGGATCGATAGCCTGGAGATTTATTTATTTATTTAACAGGTTCTTTTATACTGCTTTATCCTTAAGTCAAAGTGACTTACATTACAACGTAGAGGTTTTTACATTAAAACGATATGTTTGGGGAAGGGGAGAGCATGCAGGGGATTTTAACATGAGAAACTATGTACAGGATGGACGTTAGTATCAGTTGTTGGGCAGTGTCTCTTAGGCATTGTATTGTTTGCAGTGGTTGGGGGCCTGAGTCCAGTATTGGTTGGCCTAGGCTATTTTGTGGTTTGCTAAGTGATGCTTCCAAAGTATTCCATGTATAAGAATGTTTTCAATTTCTTTCTAAAGTCCTTACTGTCCACTGTGGCTCTGATGTCTTCTGGGAGGGAGTTCCATAGGGCTGGTGTGGAGAGGGACACGCTTTATTGGACATGATCTGCTTGATCTTTGAGTAATTGTTGGATGTGATAATCAAGTTCTTGCTGTTGGTCCTTCTAGGCTGGTTGTCCAGGTGTCTTGTGATCAGGTCTTGCAGGCTGTCTGCTGAAGTATTCTGTAGGATTTTGAAGATATTCAATGTTGTTTTGAACTTGGCACGTAAGTGTATTAGGAGCCAATGTAGTTGATTTAGTATAGGGGTAATGTGGTCATATTTATTTGAGGTGGTGATTATGCATACCACTGTATTCTGAGCCAATTGGAGCAAGTGGATGGTTTGCTTTGGGAGGCCATGGAAAAGTGAGTTGCAGTAGTTCAGGATTGGTGTAACGATGGTCTGGCAGATGGTACGGAAGTCATGCTGGGTGAGAAGTGACTTCAGCTGTCAAACAATCTTCATTTTGTAATAAGTATTCTTGTTGTTGTTGTTAAGTGCCGTCGAGTCGGAGTCGACTCATGGTGACCCTCTGGATAGCTATCCTAAATTGTGTTCGATCTTCAGTCAGGCGGCTCATTGTTGACAGACTGGTACCCGTAGCTGCTGTTATTGTATCGATCCATCTCATTGCTGGCCTTCCTCTTTTGCGTTGACCTTCTATCTCGCCAAGCATGATGTCTTTCTCTCATGATCTCTCTCTCCGCATGATGTGTCCAAAGTATGAAAGTCGAAGTCTTGTCATCTGAGCTTCTAAAGAAAGCTTAGGTTTGATCTCCTCTAGTACAGACTGGTTTGTTCTTCGGGCAGTCCATGGTATACACAGTATTCGCCGCCAGCACCATAATTCAAAGGCATCAATTTTCTTCCTGTCTATCTTTTCACTGTCCAGCTTTCACATCCATATGATGTTATTGAAAATACCATGGCTTGAACAAGTCGAATCTTTGTATGGAGAGAGACATCTCTGCTCTTGAGAATCTTATCTAGGTCTTTCATAGCCATTCTGCCAAGAGCAATGCGTCGTCTGATTTCTTGACTGCTTGTTGCTTCTTTATTGATAGTTGATCCAAGTAGGTTAAAGTTATTCACGATTTCAATTTCTTCTCCTTCGACGATGAACCTGTTGATTATGCCAGTTGTCATGATCTTTGTCTTCTTTACATTAAGGTACAGGCCCATTTTGAAACTATGTTCTTTGATTGTGAGAAGCAAATGTTTCAGATCATCTTCACTTTCCGCCAGTAATGTGGTATCATCAGCATAGCGAAGGTTGTTGATGAGTCTTCCACCAATCTTCACACCTCTGTTGTCTTCATACAATCCTGCTTCTCTGATGATTTGTTCTGCATATAAATTAAACAGGTAGGGGGAAAGTATGCAGCCTTGTCTTACACCTTTGCTTATTTTAAACCATTCTGTTTCTCCTTGTTCCGTTCGAACTGTTGCTTCTTGATCAATGTACAGATTGTGCAAGAGAACGATCAGGTGTTCTGGTATACCCATGCTTCTTAATGTGGCCCAGAGTTTCTCATGGTTTACACAGTCAAAAGCTTTGCTATAGTCGATAAAGCACAAATAGATATCCTTTTGGTATTCTTTAGTCTTTTCAAGGATCCATCTTACATCCGCAATGATGTCTCTCGTTCCTCGCCCTTTTCTGAACCCTGCTTGCACTTCAGGTAGTTCTTGTTCCAGGTATGATTGTAGTCTCTTTTGAATAATCTTCAGTAGAATTTTGCTGGCATGTGGGATCAGAGCGATTGTGCGATAATTTCCACAGTCAGTTGGATCACCTTTCTTTAGTACTGGTATCAACACAGATCTTTTCCAGTCAGTTGGCCATGATGCTGTCTTCCATATTTCTTGGCAGAGCCTTGTAAGTACGGTAACAGCTGCATCAGATTGCTGTAATACTTCTATGGGAATGCAATCAATGCCTGGTGCTTTGTTCTTTGATAAGGCTTTCAATGCTGCTTCAACCTTTCATCACCAATGGTTCCAGAACATAAGGTACAGGTTGAAACGGCTGTTGGTCCACTTGATCTTTATCATATAAAAACTCTGTATATTCCTTCCATCTTTTCTTGATCTTCTCAGCATCATTCAACATAGAACCTTGAGCATCTTGTAACATTCCAATTCGAGGCTGGAACTTTTTCTTTAACTCTCGTAGCTTTAGGAAAGCTGATCTTGTTCTTCCTCTAATAGTTTCTGCTTCTATTTCCTTGCATGCGTCATTGTAGTACTTTTCCTCATCCTGTCTTGCTGCACGTTGGAAATCTCTGTTGAGTTCTGTGATTGTCTTTCTTTCTCCTCTGGCTTTAGCTTCTCTGCGTTTCTGGGCAATTTTCAGAGTTTCTTCCGTCATCCATTTTGGCCGTTTTTTCTTTTTTACCTTTTGTAGACACTTCTCGCTTTCTTCCAACACAACCTTCTTGATGTCATTCCATAACTCTTCTGAAACTCTATCATTTGTATCTAAAGCAGCAAATCGATTTTGCAGGCAGTCTTTAAATTCCAGTATTCTTAGTGGTCATATTTATATGGGACTGTAGTTTCAGGTTTTGGTCCAGCATGACTCCTAAGTATCTGACTTCTTTATTTACTGCTATGCTTTTGTGTGATAGTTAATCATGTGTGGTGGTATAAATGTTGTGTTTCTAGTGATATGTAGGGCTTCTGTCTTTTTGAAATTTATGCTTAAGTTGTTGTTTTTGAGTCCTGCGATCATGTCCTCCATACATTTGATTATGGATGAGTAGTCCAGTTTGTCTATATCGATTGGGGTGTATATCATGATATTGTCAGCATAGAGCTGTTATTGGATCTTGTGCTTCTTAATGATATTGTAGCTAGGCTATATGTGCATGTTGAAGAGCAGTGATGATATACAGTAGAAGACCCCTGTATATGCCCTAGTGCATAGTGTACAGAGTGGATTTGTTCATTCCGCTTTTGACCTGTTGCTGTCTGTTGTTCAGATATAACTGGAACCACTTTACGGTGAGATTGTGGAGACCGATTTCTTGAAGTTATTGTAAGAGTATTGTATGGGATATGGTGTTGAAGGCCAATGATATATCTAAAAAAATAAATATGAATCCTTTTTTATATCGTCTATTGTCACAAAGTAGGTTTAACAGAGTCCATGGAAATAGGCAAAGATGCAGGCAGTGAAACTGATTCTGACATTTCAAAGGAGCACATGTCAGGATGTTGCTATAGGCAACCCAAACAAATCAGGTCACGAGCTAGAGAAACACGCCCAAGCAGCAGAAAGGCTGAGGGATCAGTAACTGATGAAAGCCAGCTGGGAGTGGGTGGAGCTGACACACACGCAGATAAACTCAATGCACATGGAGTTAGGGGGAGAAGCAGAACAGAACCCGGAAGGAACACGGGAACAGGCAGTCATGAGTGTTCAGAGAGCCAAGGACGTGCTGGGAGAAGCTCAGGTTGGAATGAAACCGGTGGAAGAGCTGTAAAGGCTAAAAAGTTTTATTCCAAGGGAGAGAGTGAGAACCCAGGTGCCTGTGGTGGAAGGCAGAGCATAGGAGCGTCAGAGCTCAGCAGAAGTTATCTAAAAGGTAACGGCGAGTTTAATTGGGAAGCTAGTTGGAGGAAGCCTGAGGAAACTATTTACCCTAGTAATTGGCACAGGAAAAGTAAAGCTTTTGTACCTGAAGATAATCCTGTATCTGGGAGAAGGACAAAAGGCAGGAGCCGTGGAAAGCTTCCACTTGAGGTTACTCCGGTGTCTGCAGCAGTAGAGAGAAGCCCGAGTCAGAGACTGCCAAGAGGTAAACCAATTGTAGCTAATAGAGGGAAAGGTGAATGTTGTAATTTCCCCTATGGTCCTCAGCATTTGAAAGGCTCCCAAATTAAGAACTCCAGTGAATGTGGTAGTAGCCTGTCACACATTCTCACAGAGAGAGAAAGAGAATCTCTGAATAACAAAGAGAGACTGTTTAATAATGTGCCGAACTGTGCAAGAGAAGAATTGTTAAAGGCAGAAGAGGAGGATATGCAGTGTGAGGTACAGGGGGACACAACGTGTAATGAATACATGGACTGTACGCTTACAATTTCTGATAATATATCTTCTTTGCGGTGAACAAGTTGTGATACTTGCCAAGCCTTAAAGCTACAAAGAAAAGGGTTTTTGTGTGCTGAAAAAGGGCTGTTTAACTACTTTTGTTTGCATGTTAAAAGCTGAAGATAAGCATTTTTCTGTTCCCATTTTGTTCTTTTGTTTGTGCCCAAAGTGGGGCTGTTTACCTTTTTGTTTTGACCACTGAAAGAATCCTCCTGGAAGGGGAATAAAACCTGTTTAAGCCTTACCTCGTTTCCACAACTTATTCTTTTGACTGGCCTAGGAAAAACTACATATCCCAGAGTGCCAAGCAAGGTCTCTGGGCTGGTTAAACACAAGGCCTCGGTTTAACACCCCGCCTTAGCTTGAAGGGACAAGCAACGGCGTGACAGATGGCGTAGAATTGAGTATTGTTTTTTGGTGTGTGGTTTTCCTGAGAAAAGGAAGACAAAATAAAGAGACGGATATCTCTGGAGAAGACTGCTGTTACAAGGAGTGCTGTCTGAGCATAACTTTCGCTGGCAGGTTGGCCAGGGAGGAGGAAAAGACCTTTTCTCACATGCTGGAATCTACCTGGAGCCTGAGGTAAAGGTAGCCTGGGCGGAAGGGTAGGATACTAAGTGAGAAAGGAGTGCTGTGCTCACAGACAAGGATTTTAAAAGAAAAGTACCACACTTGGTGGGTCTTTCTTTTTCTTTTCTTCCATAGGTGCAGCGGACTCCAGAGGAGAGATGGAACCCCAAGATGTCATGATGTGGATGCAAACACAATGGGACAAGCAGGCGGAGCTTGTTCAGCAACTCCAGACGCGACAGGCGGAAATACTGAGGGAGCAGCAACGGCCTCTGTTAGAGACTATGGAAGCCCTCTTAAGGAAGCCCCAGGTAACAGGAGCGGCAAGTTTTCCTATGTTTCCCCAAGCATAAGAACATAAGACATAAGACATGCCATACTGGGTCAGACCGAGGTCCATCAAGCCCAGTATCCTGTTTCCAACAGTGGCCAATCTAGGTCATACGTACCTAGCAATATCCCCAAAAGACACAGGTTCCACAATGCTTGCACTGGGTCAAGCATTGATATCCTGGGTCCCTTTTTAATAGTAGTTTATGGACCTTTCCTCCAGGAACTTGTCCAAACCTTTTTTAAACCCAGCTATACTAACAGCCCTTACTACATCCTCCAGTAACAGATTCCAGAGTTTGATTACACGTTGAGTGAAAAAATATTTTCTCTTATTTGTCTTAAATAGTTTACCCTGTAGCTTCATTACATGTCCCCTAGTCTTTCTATATTCTGATAGCGTAAACAATTGATCCACGTTTATCCGTTCCACTCCATTCATTAATTTATAGACCTCTATCATATCTCCCCTCAGCCGTCTCTTTTCCAGGTTAAAGAGCCCTAACCTTTTTAGCCTCTCTTCATAGGAGTAGCCTTCCATCCCCTTCACCAATTTGGTGGCTCTTCTCTGTACTTTTTCTAATAACGCTATGTCCTTTTTAAGATACGGTGACCAGAATTGCACACAATATTCAAGGTGCGGTCGTACCATGGAGCGATACAGAGGCATTATAATATCCTTTGTTTTATTCTCCATCCCTTTCCTTATGATACCTAGCATTCTATTTGCTTTCTTGGCCGCCGCTGCACACTGGGCGGAGGGTTTTAACATGTTATCCACGATGACTCGTAAATCTTTTTCCTGGGTGTTGGTTTCTAATGTGGAGCCTTGCATTGTGTAACTATAGTGTGGGTTGTTCTTTCCTAGGTGCATAACTTTGCACTTGTCCACATTAAATTTCATCTGCCATTTGGATGCCCAGTCTTCCAATTTATCCAGATCCTCCTGCAGTTTTTCACAATCCTCTTGGGTTTTAACAACTTTAAACAGTTTTGTGTCATCTGCAAATTTGATAACCTCACTAGATATTCCCTTTTCCAGGTCATTTATGAATATGTCAAAAAGTAGCAGACCCAGTACAGATCCCTGGGGTACTCCTCTATTCACCTTTTTCCATTGGGAATATTGGCCATTTAGCCCTACCCTCTGCTTTCTATCTTTTAACCAGTTCCCGATCCACAATAGTACACTGCCTCCTATCCCATGACCTTTTAGCTTCGCCAAAAGTCTCTGATGGGGGACCTTGTCAAAAGCTTTCTGAAAGTCCAGATACACTATATCAACCGACTCACCTTTGTCTACCTGTTTATGCACACCTTCAAAAAAACATATCAGATTAGTAAGACAAGATCTTCCTTGTCAAAACCATGTTGGCTGTCTCCCATTAGGCCATAAAATAGAGGAAAACTTCATTCAACTCTTAAACAGTGCTATCAGAATCAATAATCCTAAAAATTAATCTCAGCACAGCCTCAGAAACAACCTTGGACACTTAATTTATTCTGGGTTAAGTGTAATCCCAGACTTGTGCCGGTGTTTACATCAATGGCTGAATGTCCTTATTAGTAGAGCATGTCATCAATTCTTATATTTGAGCAGTAATATCAAAGATAGCAAAAGAATAATAATACTTAGCTCTTCTGAAGCCGTAAGACTGTGCTGGATATTTTTCTCGTTATTTATAAAACTTTATCTTCTTTTTGTTTCATTTTTCGTTTTTTACTTTTTATGTGACTTTCTTCCACAATAATTGCTGATGTAAACCGTGTTACATCAGCAATTATTGTGGAAGAAAGTCACATAAAAAGTAAAAAACGAAAAATGAAACAAAAAGAAGATAAAGTTTTATAAATAACGAGAAAAATATCCAGCACAGTCTTACGGCTTCAGAAGAGCTAAGTATTATTATTCTTTTGCTATCTTTGATATTACTGCTCAAATATAAGAATTGATGACATGCTCTACTAATAAGGACATTCAGCCATTGATGTAAACACCGGCACAAGTCTGGGATTACACTTAACCCAGAATAAATTAAGTGTCCAAGGTTGTTTCTGAGGCTGTGCTGAGATTAATTTTTAGGATTATTGATTCTGATAGCACTGTTTAAGAGTTGAATGAAGTTTTCCTCTATTTTATATAAATCATTCACGAAGAAAATCCACCTTTACCTATTTAGCGTTACTCCCATTAGGCCATGACTATCTACATGCTGTGTAATTTTGTTCTTTATGATGGTTTCTACCATTTTCCCTGGTACTGACGTCAGGCTCACCGGTCTGTAATTTCCCGGGTCACCCCTGGAACCCTTTTTAAAAATTGGTGTTACGTTGGCGACCCTCCAATCTTCAGGTATTACAGATGATTTTAATGAAAGTTCACAGATTACCAATAGCAGGTCTGCAATCTCATATTTCAGTTCTTTCAACACTCTGGGATGTATACCATCCGGTCCAGGTGATTTGCTACTATTCAGTTTATCAAATAGTTGTAATATATCTTCCCGGTGTAGCGATATTTCTCTCAATTCCTCTGCAGTATCACCTTTAAATACCACTTCAGTCTTGGGTAACATCCCTACATCTTCCTCAGTAAAGACCGAAGCAAAGAATTCATTCAGTCTCTCTGCTATAGCCTTGTCTCCTCTTACTGCCCCTTTTACCCTTCTATCATCTAATGGTCCAATTGACTCTCTCACAGGCCTTTTGCTACGAATGTACTTGAAAAAGTCTTTATTTCGTGTTTTTGCTTCCGTAGCAAATTTCTTCTCAAATTCCCGCTTTGCCTGCCTTATCAATGCTTTGCATTTAACTTGCCAGTGCTTGTGCTGTTTCCAGTTTTCATCATTTGGCTCTTTTTTTCCATTTCCTGAAGGTTGCTTTTTTGGCAGCAACAGCCTCTCTGACCTCACCTTTAAACCATGCTGGCAGTTTTTTGGACTTTCTTCCACTTTTCTTAATGCGTGGAATACAGCTGGTCTGGGCTTTGAGGATAGTATTTTTAAATAACACCCAAGCTTGCTGTAAGTCTTTAACCTTTGGAACCGCTCCTTTTAGTTTTTTCCTAACTATATTCCTCATTCTATCATAGTCTCCCTTTCGAAAGTTAAAAGGTAGTACTGTGGATTCCTTTACTATCTGTCCTCCACTAATTAAATCAAACATGATCATACTATGATCACTATTGCCAAGTGGTCCCAACACCCTTATTTCTTGCACCAGATCTGGCGTTCCACTAAGGACTAGGTCCAGTATGGCTTCCCCTCTGGTCGGTTCATGAACCAGCTGCTCCAAGAAGCAGTCATTTATTTCATCTAGAAACTTTATCTCCTTAGCTTGTCCTGTTGTGACACTGACCCAGTCGATACCGGGGTAATTGAAATCACCCATTATTACTACTCTGTTGTGACTTTTGTTAGCTTCCTTGATTTCTTTGAGCATTTCACCATCCATTTGTTCATTCTGGCCAGGCGGTCGATAGTATACTCCCACTGCCATCACCTTCCCCTTCATACATGGAATTTCAATCCATAAAGATTCTACAGCAAATTTTGTTCCCTGCAAAACTTTAATCCTTTCTGACTCAATGCCCTCTCTAACATAGATCGCAACCCCTCCACCAATTTGATCAGCTCTATCATTACGATATAGTTTATATCCAGGTATCACAGTGTCCCACTGGTTATCCTCCTTCCACCATGTCTCTGAGAGTGCAATCATATCTAACCTCTCATTTAGTGCTATATATTCTAACTCTCCCATCTTATTGTTTAGACTTCTAGCATTGGCATACAAGCATTTTAGAGACACTATTTTATTAATATTAATCTGGCTATTGGTAGGCATGGGTAATTTGGAATCTTTATGCTCTGTCTGCTCCTTACTCAAGGGCATTTGGGCTACTATACTCCCTTTTGGAACCTCACTGCTTTTGGTAGTATCCTTCAAGGATACCTTCGTCCGAACCATGCGCTCCTGGGTGACTGTCGGCTTTCCCCTATTTTCTAGTTTAAAAGCTTCTCTATCTCTTTTTTAAAGGTTAATGCCAGCAGTCTGGTCCCATCCTGATTAAGGCATGGACAGTTGCCATGCTTTTTCCCTGGGACAGTTAATGCAACAGGACAATCTCGATGATTACATTGATGCTTTCGAAAGAATAGCAGAGACCCTTAAATGGCCGATAGAGCAATGGGCGATTCGATTCGCAATGACCCTTACAGGAGAGGCTCTATCCGCATTTAAGGCCATGCCTGCTAGTCTTGCTGCCGATTACGCAGAAATAAAGAAGGCAGTAAAAGATAGGTTAGGTCTCACCCCTAGGCACTACAAGCACATGTTTAGGGAGGCGAAGATTAACTGTAAAGAAACTCCTAGAGCTCTGTACCAGAGGCTTAAGAGTCTAGCGTACAAGTGGCTTACCCCAGAGAGAAGGTCACTTGATTCCATTCTGGACTGAATTATTCTAGAGCAGTTTTTACAGGCTGTATCTCCTGAGTTAAAAACATATCTCACCCTACAGGATTTCCATAGCACAGAAGAGGCAGCCAACATGGCAGATAGGTTTTATGAGGCTAAAATGGCTGATACCTCGGGAATTGGAATTTTAAAAGTGGCTGGAATGGCAAATCCTGATAGCATGAGAAAGTTTGAAAGAGTTAAAGCATCTAAAGTGAATAAGTATGATAACACTAATAATGATGTTTCATCTCCTTATAGAGGGAAATGTTACGGTTGCGGAAGGACAGGTCACTTCCAACGAGACTGTAAGGCACGTACAGTCCTCATATCTGGAGCAAGAAAGCCAGTCCCGAAGGGCCTCTTTCTTCAGGTCCAGGTAGAGGGAGTAGATGCGTTGGCACTACTCGACTCGGGGGCTGAGCAGAGCATGGTCTCTCAGGAGTTTTGGGAAACCATGGAACCGCCTCGCAAGTCAGCTCCGAGTCGAGTAGAGGACCAGGTACAAATAAAATGCGTACATGGCACACACTTTCACTATCCCCTACATAAAGTACATGTCAAGGGAATGGGTATAGAAAAGGAAATACAGGTGGCAGTGGTTCCAAAGCTGCCACAGGAGCTTATCCTTGGGCGAGACTGGCCTCCGTTTAGGGGAGGACTGATGGAAGGTTTAGATACTAGGATGAGTCTAGTTTCAACCCGGTCGCAAGCCGGAACCTCCAGGGCCAGGGAACCATCTGCCTGAGAGAGAGGAGCCTGAGAGAGAGGAAGCTGAGGAATTTCCTGAGGAAGGTGTAGAAGAAAATGAGGCAAATATACTTCCTAGCCATGACGAGCTAATTCAGGTGCCAGCTAAGGAAGGGAAAAAGACAAAGGCCAAGAAGCGCCATGAGAGATACAATAGAACCCGGGGGAGGGCGGAACTAGAGGCAGGAGAAGGGTTACCGTGGGTGCCTGCAGCCCTAGTTCAAAAGTTCCCTTCTTTCCCCATGGAACAGAGAGCTGACCAGGCGCTCAAAAGAGCATTTGAATGGGCCCAAGAGAGTCGACCTATGCTTCCCTGATTCTTGTTAGACAGGGATATCTTATATAGGGAAAGTATAGATCCCTATACGGATGCTGTACGGAAGCAACTGGTGGTGCCAGTGACTTTTAAAGCCATTGTTTTACGCCTGGCACATGACCACCCGATAGGTAGCCATAAGGGTGTTCAAGGAACACTGGACCAAATACTAGCGTGATTCTATTGGCTGGGGGTTTATAAGGAGACCAAGCAATATTGCGAGTCGTGTCCCACCTGCCAGAGAGTCTCAGTGGCAAGACCAAAGGCTGTACCCATGGTGCCCTTACCCACCACATCGGTACCAATCCGGCGCATGGGAATGGACATTGTGGGCCCTTTTATAAAAACACCACGGGGCTTTCAATACATCTTGGTAGTTGTAGACCACGCTACACGGTTCCCGTGGGCTATTCCCCTTAGGAACACCTCAGCCAAAATGATAGCACAGGAGCTAGTTAAACTATTTTGTGAAGTGGGGTTTCCCCAGGAAATACTGTCGGATCAGGGGAGCAACTTTGTATCCAGGTACTTAGCTAGAGTTTGGGAGGCATTTGGTATACGCCACATTAAGACTGCGGCGTACCACCCCCAATCAAACGGTCTTGTGGAACGTATGAACCAATCCATAAAACACCTGTTAAGGAGGGGTTTAAGGAAAGGAGAAATGACAGAATGGGACACCTTACTCCCATTCGTTCTTTACGCATGTAGGGAGCGAATACAGACATCCTTGGGGGCGTCCCCATTTGAACTCCTGTTTGGTAGGGCCCCGAGGGGTATTTTAGACATCTTACAGGAAGAATGGGTAGAGCCCGAAATACCAGAGGTGGGGATACCTAAATTTTTGAAAGACTTAAGGACGCGTCTAGAAAAAACGTCCAAAGCCTCATTAGAAAATCTGAAAATTAGTCAGCAGCGTCAGAAACGCTACTACGATAAGGGCACAAAACCCAGGCAATTGGCGGAAGGTGATAAGGTCATGGTCCAAGTGGCGGACCCAGGTCCCAAATTCGAGTCCCACTGGAAAGGGCCGAGTACGGTAGTGAAAAAGGTTGGGCCCGTTTCCTACCTCATAGAGAATGAGAGGGGACGTAAGCAGGTTTACCACCTCAACGTACTGAAGCCTTGGAAAGAAAGGTTGGCCACTGCCAATTTGATTTATAGAGAGCAGCACAGTAGTACCCGGAAGAAGATTACGTGCTGTCCGCCTGAAATTGCAGCAGCCCGTAATATTTTAAGGGGGGGAATCTGTCACAAAGTAGGTTTAACAGAGCCCATGGAAATAGGCAAAGATGCAGGCAGTGAAACTGATTCTGACATTTCAGAGGAGCACATGTCAGGATGTTGCTATAGGCAACCCAAACAAATCAGGTCACGAGCTAGAGAAACACGCCCAAGAAGCAGAAAGGCTGAGGGATCAGTAACTGATGAAAGCCAGCTGGGAGTGGGTGGAGCTGACACACATGCAGATAAACTTAATGCACATGGAGTTAGGGGGAGAAGCAGAACAGAACCCAGAAGGAACACGGGAACAGGCAGTCGTGAGTGTTCAGAGAGCCAAGGACGTGCTGGGAGAAGCTCAGGTTGGAATGAAACCGGTGGAAGAGCTGTAAAGGCTAAAAAGTTTTATTCCAAGGGAGAGAGTGAGAACCCAGGTGCCTGTGGTGGAAGGCAGAGCATAGGAGCGTCAGAGCTCAGCAGAGGTTATCTAAAAGGTAACGGCGAGTTTAATTGGGAAGCTAGTTGGAGGAAGCCTGAGGAATCTATTTACCTTAGTAATTGGCACAGGAAAAGTAAAGCTTTTGTATCTGAAGATAATCCTGTATCTGGGAGAAGGACAAAAGGCAGGAGCCATGGAAAGCTTCCACTTGAGGTTACTCCGGTGTCTGCAGCAGCAGAGAGAAGCCCGAGTCAGAGACTGCCAAGAGGTAAACCAATTGTAGCTAATAGAGGGAAAGGTGAATGTTGTAATTTCCCCTATGGTCCTCAGCATTTGAAAGGCTCCCAAATTAAGTACTCCAGTGAATGTGGTAGCAGCCTGTCACACATTCTCACAGAGAGAGAAAGAGAATCTCTGAATAACAAAGAAAGACTGTTTAATAATGTGCCGAACTGTGCAAGAGAAGAATTGTTAAAGGCAGAAGAGGAGGATATGCAGTGTGAGGTACAGGGGGACACAACATGTAATGAATACATGGACTGTACGCTTACAATTTCTGATAATATATCTTCTTTGCGGTGAACAAGTTGTGATACTTGCCAAGGCTTAAAGCTACAAAGAAAAGGGTTTTTGTGTGCTGAAAAAAGGCTGTTTAACTACTTTTGTTTGCATGTTAAAAGCTGAAGATAAGCATTTTTCTGTTCCCATTTTGTTCTTTTGTTTGTGCCCAAAGTGGGGCTGTTTACCTTTTTGTTTTGACCACTGAAAGAATCCTCCCGGAAGGGGAATAAAACCTGTTTAAGCCTTACCTCGTTTCCACAACTTATTCTTTTGACTGGCCTAAGAAAAACTACATATCCCAGAGTGCCAAGCAAGGTCTCTGGGCTGGTTAAACACAAGGCCTCGGCTTAACACCCCGCCTTAGCTTGAAGGGACAAGCAACGGCGTGACACTATGCCTTTGATAATGCAGTCGAGGAGTGAAGTCAGAAGAGTTTCTATGCTGCTGTTGTTGGGCTTGAATCCGTGTTGGTGAGGATCACGTGGTGCATGTAGATTTAAGTGGTCTTGTAGCTGTTTTTGTACTATTTTATCTATAATTTTAGCAATGAACGGTAGGCTGGAGATTGGTCAATAAGCCACCGGGTCATCTTTGGCGAGAGAGGTGCTTTTGAGGATTGGCCTTATGGTTGTCTGTTTGAGGATCATTGGCATGTAGCCTTAGGTGAGGGGTGCTTATGTCACCTTGTGTATGAGTGGATTGAGGTCTTGCCTGGTTATTTTGATCCATGTTACTGGGCATGGATCTGAGGGTGAGGTGGTTGTGTTCAGGATTGTGAGGGAAGGTAGAAAAGTGTGAGAATTATCAAATGATGGTCAGAGAGGGGAAGAGTAGAGAAGTTTGAAACAGAGCAGTTGGAGAGAAGGACAAGATTGAAGTAGCCCCTATTCTGATGAGTAGGAGTGATAGAGCATGATTGAAGATAAAATGTTATGTTTATTTGGGTTTGATATACCACCATTTGCACACATATAGGGCGGTTTACAATAAAATACATAAGAATAACAGAAAGGAACTACAATGCAACTTGACAGAAGAGAAGACAGTTAAAAGTAGAAAACAGAGGACAGGAGGCACAGAACCATTAAGCCAAGTTGTGAATTCCCACGCTGAAGACCTGTTCAAAAAGAAGGGTCTTAAGCATGATTTTAATTTTATAAAATTGTCTTCTAGGCAGACTTGGGAGACAGTTCCACAGTGATGGGGCAAGGAAGTAGAAAGCTGAATATCTCGTGTTTTCATAATGGGCTTTGGGAAGGGGGACATAACCAGTCTGTTACCATGCAAGGAATTCAGGCAACATGGGGGACATAGGAAACGACAAGGGCGACAAGTAGACAGGAGCATTATGTAGGGATTTATGAACTAAAGTAATAATTTTATGGCAAATTCAAAAGGAAACAGGTAAGCAGTGGTGCTGAATCATGAGAGGTGTAATATGGTAATATTTTCCAGTGCAAGAGAGGATGCGAAGTGCTGTGTTTTGGATAGTTTGTAACTTTTTCAGCTCTTAGACAGGAATGCCAGCATAGACTATGTTGCAGTAGTGCAAGACAGACAATAATGGTATTGAGAACGATGGAGGCTTGGGCTGTAGTGTTGAGGAAGGGGTGAAGGCGGCGGAAGCACCACAGCCCTTCAAATTATGCCTTTATGACTTGGCCAACCTAGGTAGAGAAGGAGAGATGTGAATCGATGATGATCCCCAAGTATTTAAAGGAAAGTTTAAAGCAAGGAGCTTTCAGGTATAAGAGTCTGAGGAGTCATCAGCATGTAGGTCAGACACACCAAGAATGTGGGAAGGGGGGTATGGTTCCAGAAAGAAGGAAATCCAAGAATCAGGGTCCATGTGGAAGGAAGGGAGACAATAAATGACAGTTGCCCAGAGAAGTAATGGGGTTAATATGTTGATGGAATGGACCTCAAGGGAAGAAAAGCAGCAGGACTAAGGAGGAAGAAAGGGTTGAGATCCAAAGGAAGGGAAGAGTAGCAGCCTGGCAACACAACTGTGGTCAACTGGATGACATGTATGGGAAAAGGGCAACTGCCATGATAGAGGGCAGCCATGAAGCAGAGTCCTTAGGGAAAGCCAAGTCTCAGTTAAAATAAGAACATGTAGAATATGAGAGGTAAAGAGGTCATGACTGTATACAAACTTGTTTAAAATACAGTGGGCGTTCTACAGGGAACCTGAGGGAGGAAGGAGAGGGATAGCAATAAGACTGATGGGGGAGGGGGGAAGGTTGCAATTTTATGTTCTCAGATGGGATGAAAACTGTTTTGGAGAACCAGGATTTCCAATGATATTCCCAAGTGAAAGGGGAAGAAGTAGCTGGATACAGAGAAGGGGAGGTGTGAAGACAGTGATGGTTTGTGATTTTAGTTTATTAGACTTATTATACTGCTTGTTGCCAGGTGTACAAAGTGGTTTATAAACATTCCAAATTAAAACAGAAAAAATAAATAGAAAAGAACTCCAATATAGGTAGGGCAAAGTAGCTTACGATCATTCTCAACAGAAAAATAGAAGGGAGCTCCAATACAGGTAAGGCAAAGAGGAGAGAGAGATTCTCTTAGGCAGTAGTGCCCACAATCCAGGGCCCGTTACCCAGCAGTCCTGTATGTCTGCTCATAAAAGTGTGTTTTTAGGCTTGTCTTGAAGGTTTTATAGCATGATAAAAGGCACAATTGGGGTGACAAAGTGTTTCACAGAAGAGGAGCAATAAAGAAGAAAGCAGATCGTTGGGTGCTCTCATGTCTGGTCTAGAGGGGAGAGGAATATGCAGGCAGTTGCCATAAATTGGGAGTGAGTTGGTGCATGCAAGGTGACAAGTAAAGACAGGTAATCAGGAGTATTAGAGTAGACAGTTTTATTTATCAGTGTCAGGATTGTGAACTGAATTGAACTGAACTGAAACCAGCGATGCCGAATTAAGAGGGGGTAAATGATCAAATTTCCAGGCAGAGGCTAGAATTCAAATGGCCATGTTCTGGGCAGATTTTAATCATTTTAACTCATAGGTGAAGAGACCAGCACAGATGGAATTACAGTAATCGAGACATGCAATAGCCAGACAGAGAACCATTGCCATTTGGACAGTGTGTCTAAAAAGGGGCAGATAGCTCAAAATTGGTGAAGAGCACTGAAAGAATTTCCGACCACTGTGTTAATTTTAGGGAGTAAAGCAGAGTTCGGTGTCAAGCCAGACACCGAGGTACTTGAGTGTGGGCATCAGATATAGGCGTAATTTGGGGGAGATATTGGGGATGGTGTGGTACCCCCCTAATGTTGCAGGCACTTATGGTGAACTAGTCCCCCTGCCCCAATGACTTCCTTAGCCACTTGATATATAGCATTGTTTAAATAAATGAATTTGGTATGGGAAGATTACCTTATAGATGAAAGCTTTTTTGTGGGAAAGTTCAAAGCAAGAATTAGATCATTTTCATCAGTGGATAATTCTATAAATACTCACATTCATTTTTTAGATTTTCATATTTGGAAGCACAGTGTCCATATTGAGATCACTTTATTTAGCAAGCCAGTGGAATGCAATAACTTAGTGCCTTATCACAGTCATCACTCTGGGAAGTGCAGGGTTAGTGCACATTTTTGGCATCAAGCTAAAAAGTGGTGTGATGCCCTCCGCTAAGAAGCCTGTGCTTCCTGGGTAGCATGTGCATGGGTGGTGCCTCGGCAGGGTGTGGGCAATGCGGCTGGCATGGGCCCTGAAAGCCCACGCTCCCGGTGCTTGCTGGGAGCAACTACTGCAAGTACAAAGGGTGATGGTAGCTGCTCCCCCTGGTGGTTTTAATGCATTATTCATATTATTCATAATGAATTGATATGATTTTCTTTTTCCATGTCATGAGACTCCTACAGTGTTATAAAGGTTTCTTCTGCGTAATCATAATCAGCTATGATTTGTTTCTGTTGTTCAGACTTATAACTGACTGAATGCGTGTTGCTATTTCCTATTTGTCTGGCCACCTTGGCTAAATAAATAACCATGTTCTGGATATTATTTTCTTGCTAATTTGTGATGATGCTTGGTGAGAGGTGCATTTGTTTGGTTATAGTCACTGGCCCTGACTTTCTGGACTTCTCAAAGTTTCAAAGTCATTCGAGGTGAACTCTCAAATGTGTGAGAATTCATTTCCACCTCATTTTGAAGTTTACGTCAAATAGATTTGAAGTTGAACTGGAGATAAATTTCAAATCCATTTGAGGAAAAGCTAAATGAAAGCTGTACTGTAGTTTATCCAGTCCTCCAGGTCTCTTTCTATTTTCTGTTTATGAAATATAGAAACTGAATAATTCAGGAAGAGCTTGAAGATGGAAATGGGATTACAATCAGGAGAGAATAGAACACAAGGAAATGCGAAAGAAAGTTGTGTGAGCTCAGGGACCAGGGAAATGCTTGAGATGATGAGAGACTTAAATCACAGATTATATTGGACTGATGGGCATGTGGGTGGTAATGTCAGAACAGGGTGCCTATATGCAATTTTCAAAAAGTGTCTATTTTATAAGGGCAACACAGGTGCCTATGTGCTTTTATAAAATAAGCTCTCAGAACTATCTCTCAGAGTGCACAAATTTATACATGCTCCAAGAATGTGTAAAATGTACATATCAAGGACAGCTTATGGGGCACACCAATGAGAGACTGGCTCAGGGTGCAAAAGTTTAAAGGTGTCAAATCTTGCCTCACTGACTGACCCTTTGCAACACCAGGTGCTTGTTCCTTCACTCCCACTATTGTAAATGGAGACACCCTAAGAATCCCAACCTTCAATCTTTATACCTAGCTAAACAAATAAAATATTGTGCTGTGACTAACAAATGCAAAATGGAGTATCATACCAACCTCACCATGAGCGCTGCCAATAGTTTGCCATGGTCCTTCTTTTGGTTGGGGTTCTCTTGTTGATGATTTTGCTATGTCAAACCCAACCAAAGGAAGGACCATGGCAACCTATGCCTACATGAAATGGTGAATTACCGTCTTAATAAATACAACATCAGTGGCTCTAAAATAAATAGTTTATACACATTAACACACAAAGACACTACAACCGCTGGAACACATTTGACACATTCAATGCTGAACAACTCGACAGTATGATCTCCAATCCTAACACAACATCTCCGCTAGATCCCTGTCCAGTTTCTTGGATCAAGCTAGCTTGATCTGACCTCATAGAATTCCTTTTGAAGATCATTCAAATAGTCCTAACTCAGGAATACATGACCCCCATCTTGAAGCATACCTCAGTCAGACCTTTGCTCAAAAGTCTAACACTGGAACCCAGATCTCCAAGTTCATAAAAACCTATCTCCAGCATTCCATTTACTGCAAAAAATAATTAAAAGGTCTGTACAGAACCAGCTGCAAAATCATGTAAATTAGTTTACACCTTTAGACCAGCAACAACACAAATTTAGACTGAACCACAGTGTTGAAACTCTCCTCACTTCACTATTAGACTAACAACAGGCACAGAAAAACTAGGAAAAGATTTCATCCTCTTATTCCTGGACTATTGGCAACATTTGACATTTGATAAGCTATTAGCTTGACTTCAGGATATTATAAAACTATCCTAAAATCATTTCAATCATATTTAACAGATTACAAGCATCAAGTAAAAGTCGGCTCCCAGAAATCAACTCTCTGTACCCAACAACAAGGGGTACCCCAGGGATCTGTCCTCTCTTCATTACTGTTTCACATTTATTTGCAGCCTTTGTGTTCAGTAATACAAAGCTACAAGTTTCATTATCATGTATATGCCAATGCAATCATGATATATGCTCCATTCCAGATTACACAACAATATCTCAATACTTCAAAGCCAAAACACAATGGCTATCTCAGCACAAGCTATCCATTAATACAAAAAGACAGAGGTCCTTTACATGACGACACAACTTTTAAACCACCACTATTGCTAAAGATTGCAGACACAGAGTTTCAAGTCAAAACGGAGATTAAATACCTGGGAATAATCCTTGACCTAAGATTAAACCTACAAGCCCAAATCAAGAACACCACAAGATTCGCAAAATAAAAGCGTTGCAAAACTTATGCCCACTGCTCAAACCCGATGACTTCAGATCAGTATGCCAAGCTATTATAACTTCCCAGCTGGACTATAGCAACATAATCTACCAAGGAGTACCTAAATATTCCTTATATCCACTACAAATGGCTCAAAATACCACAGCATGGACCATAAATGGAGCATCACGACACACTCATATCACTCCAATCCTAGAGCAATTACACTGGCTCCCAATACCCATCGGAACCAGATACAAAGTAATACATAGCACATTCAAAATATTTCACAACCTATCAGTGGAAAATCTGCAAGCATTAATAAAGAAAACTATGGATGACAGATCAAGAAGGCAGAGCAAATAGAACCTCCTCGAAATACCAAGCCGCAAGGCAAAAAGCAGGCAAACTACATGCCTTCTCGCTATATGCACCTACTATCTGGAACTCTCTCCCGGTCAAATTTAGATCTATTGAGGTATTAACTTAATTTCAAAAAAAGTTAAAAATTCACCTATTTATTTAGTAAATTTTTTATACCACTGTATCTACAAGTCACAGTAGTGTACATAGAACGCTTCAAACAAGAACATTACATAGAACATAGAACAAAGGTAATAATAAATGAAACTAAACAGTGTACTAAACTAAACAGTGTACTAAACTAAGCAGTTCTATTCCTAGAATACTATGGTCAAGACACCTACCATTAGAAACCGTTACTCTGTAAATGTAACTCGAAAGTACAATGTATCAACTGTGCTGGTTGGGTTACATGTTTTTAAGGATTGAACCCCACACAAAGCGACTATTAGGTCTCAGACTTCACGGGCAAACAGAACCCAGTCCAAAACATTGGACTGGTCAAGCCCTTATTGCATCAAGGACTTTTAGTAACCAGTCGCTTTGGAAAAGGCATTAATCAACTCCTTGAATCGGAACTATTAGTAGCTTTAACCAGAAAAATTTGCCTTAATTTATATCGAGAGTGGTAAACTTGACTTAACTTTGAAGGCAGTGTTTTACTTGAAGACAGTGCTTAGCCATCGCCGTAGCCCCAACGCTCTCAATCGTGCTTTCCTGCGTTTCACCTATAAAAGGTTTCTTCAGGGGGTGGCTTAAAAGCACTCAAAACACATTGGTTGTGATCATTGTCGAAGCCTGCACTGCCTTCAAAGTTAAGGCAAGTTTACCACTCTCTTGATATAAATTGAGACAAATTATTCTGGTTAAAGCTACTAATAGTTCCGATTCAAGGAGTTGGTTAATGCCTTTTCCAAAGCGACTGGTTACTAAAGGTCCTTGATGCAATAAGGGCTTGACCAGTCCAATGTTTTGGACTGGGTTCTGTTTGCGCGTGAATTCTGAGACCTAATAGTCGCTTTGTGTGGGGTTCAATCCTTAAAAACATATAACCCAACCAGCACAGTTGATACATTGTACTTTCGAGTTACATTTACAGAGTAACGGTTTCTGATTGACAAAGCTATTGCTCTGTGAAAAGTTAGACAGACATTATATATTTGTGAAGACACCTACCATTACAAAAGCATCCTAAGAGGTCCAGCACTAAACTCAAACACTACAAGGGACAATACCCAATCTTTCACTCATAATAATTACAGCCAGGTGAACACACATTTTCTCCATTCATGACGACCTAAATAGTCGATAAAAGAGCAATATTATTACCCTTGATATGCTATACATAAATTATATCAACCAAGCCTTTTTGGTTCAACCTTCCATAGAGTATTTGTTATTTGCGAATTGTTAACCAGTTCTATGTGATTCATTGTTCTCTAAACCACCTTGACTATTATAACAGCGGAATAGAAAAGTTGTTAAATAAAGTATCTTTATCTTTATTAAGGATTTAATATACCGCTCATTCCATAGGCAACAGAGCGGTTTACAAACAAAATATGAGACTGCTGAGAAAAAGGAAGGAACGCCAATTATAATAGACAGGAAAGAAAGAGCAGATGCAGATAAGAGAATTGGTGATACAGGAGGGAGGGGAAGCGGAAAGTATCAACGAGGGGGCGGGGAAAGGGGAGAAGAGGGAGGAGGGAGGTCATAGGCGTTGCAAAATAGATGAGTTTTGAGCCGAGATTTAAATGTTTTGTGGGAGGGTTCCAGATGGAGGGCGAGGGGGAGCGAGTTCCAGAGCCGGGAACCCAGGAAGAAAAAGGCAGAGAAGCGTGTGGATTCAAGATGGGCCTGGGATGGGGAGGGGAGTGATAAGTGGTTGGCGTGAATTGACCTGAGGAGATGATGGGGAGTGTGGAGGTGAATCAGGTCTGATAGGTAAAGCGGGGAACCAGTACAAATGGACTTATGAACGAAGATAAGTATTTTGTAATATTTCCTATATGAGACTGGGAGCCAGTGAAGATGAATCAGAATGGGGGTAATATGGTCAAAGCGTGAGGCATTTGTCAAGATACGGGTGGTGGTGTGATGAACAAGCTGTAATCTCCATATTTGGGATTGGGGAAGGCCGGCAAGGGAGGCGTTGCAGTAATCCAGGCGAGAAACTACTAGAGACAAGAGGAGGGTGGTCATGGAGGGGACTGAGAGAAAGGGACGGACTGCACGAAGCTGTCTCAAAGTCTAAAAGGACTGTTGCACCACCGAGGAGATGTGCTCTTTGAAGGATAGAGAAAAATCCAAGGTAACCCCAAGATAGCGCAGGATGGAACAACTGGGATGGGAGCAGAGGAGAGGAGGGGAACAAGAGGGGGAACTGGGTTTCCAGAAGTGAACCAGATGGCGGAGGTTTTGGAAAGGTTGATATGCAGAAAATTGGAGACGAGCCAGGATGGAACAGAAGGTAGACAGGAATTAAGAGGAGTAATATGGGGGGGGGGGGGGTGACTGATAAAGAAGGAAGATATCATCAGCATAGAAGTATGCTGAAACACTGTGCTGCTGAATTAGGAGTGCAAGAGGTGCCAGGAAAATGTTAAATAGGAGAGGAGCAAGAGGAGCCTTGGGGGACCCCTCAGAGAAGGGGGGTGGAAGGGGAGGAGGAGGATCCGGAGAGGACAGAGAAAGATCTAGTAGAAAGAAAGGAATGGAACTATTGCAGGACAGAACCAGAAAGCTCAGTATCGTGAAGCCGTGCGAGAAGGGTGCGGTGAACCACTAGGTCGAAGGCAGCAGATAGATCCAAAGAGATAGCAATAGAGATTGAATCCCCCTGTCGTGTGATACATGCAATTCGTTGAGAAGGGAAAGGAGGATGGATCTGATGCTGTGGCCGGGGCAGAAACCAGATTGCCAGGGATGGAGTGCAAGGGAGGCTTCGAGATGTGATGACAGTTGTACAAAGACTAGTTTCTCTAGGACCTTAGACAGAAAAGGAAGATTCGAGATGGGACGCCAATTAGCCGGGGAGGAGGGGGTCAAGGGAATCTTTCTTCAGAATGGGACAGATAGTGGCATGCTTGCAAATGGAGGGAAAGGTTCCGGAGGAAAGGCTAGAATTAAAGATAGAGAGAATCAAAGGGGAAAGGGCTAGAGAAGAATCGAGGAGCCAATGAGAGGGAATGGGGTCTGAAATGCACATGGTTTTCCAGATTGAGGAATAGACCTTGGTCAGGTCCGAGCTGGTTATGGGTTGAAAAGTGGACCAGTTGTGAGAAAGAAAGGGAATGGGTGGGGAGAGGGAGGGAAGGATCTCAGGGGGAGGAGAGAGGGGAGGAGGGCAAGAGGGGAAGAAAAGACGAAGGGAGCTAATTTTGGTGGCGAAGTGGGATGCAAGAAGAGCTGGATCTGGAATACTTGGAGAAGGTGCAGAAGAAGTAGGAGAATGAGTGGCAGAGAGGGTGCGGAGAACTGAGTAAAGTTGCCGGGAGGAGTTGGATGAGGAGGAAATAAGATTAGAAAAGTAGTCGAGTTTTGCAGTGTGTAAAAGAGAGCGATAATGAGAGTGACAGTACCGAAAGTGGGTCCAGTTGGCAGGGGAGGGATGTGTGTGCCAAGGGTGCTCTGCCCTACGGAGGTGGGAATGATGCAGCAAGAGACCTGGGTGGAACCAAGGATAACAGTGATGGGTGCGGGAAGGGGGGAGGGGCTGAAGAGGGGCGAGGAGATTAACCCTTTCACGTCCACATAATTGTTTTGTAACTGAAAATTTTATTTGTTTTTTAATAAGATTTGAGCTAAATGATGCAAAATATAAAGTTTTTTTAAAAAAATGTATTTCTAAGAAACAATATTTACTGTTGCCATATGGCAACTATGGTACTGAATGGCTGAAAATTAAAAACAGTCTTGGCATCAGTTTCATTTACTGCTGGGTGTGATAGTTTAAATAACAGTTTTTTTTCAGATGTCAAGCACAGATACACATCACATTTCGCACACAGTGTGCAGATTTTTGGAAATATAGAATCCGGTGAAAAACTTGGGGGAAAATTTGAAGGTTGCCATATGGCAACAACAGCCATGAAAGGGTTAAGGGCATCGGTGAGGGTGTTGTTCCAAAGTTGAGTCTGAGCATCCACAGGGAGATGGTGGAAGTCGGGGTGGGGGGGGGGGGGAGAGGGAGTCTGAGGAGGGAAACTGGCTGAGGGTGTTAAGGGTGATGAGACGAAAATGACGGGGTGGGGTGGGATTGGGAGTCTGTGAGGAAGAGGGTGATGGAGGATGGGGGGGGGGGAGAGGGAGAGGGACGCTGAGATTGAAAGAAATATGCAGAAATGATCAGACCAAGGGATGGGCAAAGAGGAGAGGGAGGAAGGAATTAAGGAAGAGGAGGAATGCGAGAGCACAAGATCCAGTGAATGACCAGCAGAGTGAGTGGGGAAATGAACGAATTGATGAAGGGAAAGATCAGAAAGAAGGGAGAGTAAGGCAGAGTCACAGGTGGAGGATGGGGAGTCAACATGGATGTTGAAGTCCCCCAGTATCAGAATGTGCTGATGGAGGAGAGAGAGTTCCAAGTGGGTTGAGACGAGGGAGTCCCAGCGGGGAGCGGACAAAGAGGGGGGAACATAGAGGAGAAGGAAGAAAAGAGGGGGCGAGGTGGAACAAAGGCGGAGAAAGAGAGCTTCAGGATAGTGGAGAGAAGGGGAAGACAGTTCCTGGAGAGCTAGGGAAGAGCGAAAGAGGACGGCGACCCCCCCCCCTGCCACTTCTACCCTGGTGAGAGGTGGAAAAGGATGAGTAGCCGGGCGGTAGGCAGCGGTTGAGGAGGGGTTCCTCCCCCTCCCTCAGTCAGGTCTCCATCAGGAAAAAGAGGTCGAGGGCATGTTGGGAAACCAGATCATGGATCAGGGTTGTTTTAGAGCAAAGAAAGCGGCAGTTTGAGAGGGCCAGTTGCAGAAGTAGCAGGGAGGGCAAAGGAGGAGGGGAAACAGAGGAAAAGGAGCAGGTGATAAGGTTGGAGAGGTTCCTTGTGACGAGGCCCAGAGGGGCAGAGGGAGGGGGGGCCTCCAGTGCCAGAGAACAGGAATGGAGGACATAATGGAAGGGGCCACTGGAACGACTGAGGTAGCAGATAAGGACAGCAAAGTAACAGAAGACCAAGGGACAGAAAGAGAAGTGCACCAGGAGGGTGAGGACAGCGGCAACAGGGATGAAAAGCCGTAAGAGACGGAGGAACGAGATTAAGGGAAGACCGTGGAAAGGAGGGCCCAGGAGAGCCGAGCTCTGGACTCGCCCCAAGGAGCTCATCCAAGGAGCAGGACCTGCTCCTTGGGTGCGCGCCGGCGGCGCAATCTGCCGTGCTGTGTGAGCATAAATACAGTGGAAGCACCTTTAGGTCACGTGGTCACGTCAAACGCGACTGCATCACTTCCAAGTTGTTCCGGTTTTGCTGGGGATGACCAGCAGCAGCAATGGGAGATTTGCCTATAGGAAGGGAGAGGAGGTATAAGCACAGGAAAGCAAATACAAGCACAGGGAAGGCACAGAAGATTAACAGGAGAATATCAACCAAAAATACATACACAAGATGCTCAGCAGAGGGGACATGTACAGTACATACAACCGGTGGACAGGTCAGAGTCAGCAAGGCAGGACAGTAAGGCACAAACAGCTACAAGTACAGCAGGTACAGCAGCTAGCGATCCGCCGTGCTGTGTGAGAATAAATACAGTGGAAGCACCTTGAAATCACATGGTTGTGTCAAACGTGGCTGCGTCACTTCCGGGTTGGTCCAGTTTTGCTGGGGATGACCAGCAGCAACAATGCGAGATTCGCCTTGAGGTCACGTGGTCACATCAAACGCTGCCACGTCACTTCCGGGTAAATATTCAGGTGCACTTTTTGGGTTAATAACGATTGTGCAATTTTATACTGTAATAACAATTTCCATATGAAAAACCATAACTGCCACATATAAGAGGCTTGGGGAAGCTAAGCCTATCCAGCCTCAACCTTGACCTCCCCCCACCCAACTTTGAGTCAAACTGGCAAGCAGCACTGCTATTTAATCTGTCTGCTAATATGACTGGGAGTCGGGGCAAAAAAGTGTCCTAGCCCCCAACTCAGCATCTGTCTTCCCCTCCCTTGCCAATGACACCCCTGAAACTCCCGTCACTTATCCAGACCTGTGGTAACACCAAAAAACTGCAAACAAGTGTGGTACCACAGAGTATGCTGTACATCCGTGCTGCTGAATGCTCTGTCAGACTACACTCAGAAACAGGAAGGTCATCTCAAAGGGGGCAGGATTAACCAAGCCTTCGACAGCATAGATGTACAACATTTGTTTGATGTTTTTTGCCACTGCCTCAGGTCCAGGGAAGTGACAGTGATGGGGGTATCAGCCGGGAACCGGGTGAATGAATATGCTGGATTGTAAAATGGGAAATGCTGAATCAGGGAGGGGGAAAGATGGGAGATATAGCCAGTGCAATAAAATGGGAGGATAAAACATTTTTCAGATATGTTAGTGAGAAGAGGAAGAGCAAAAGTAGTATTGTCAGACTCAAGAGTGAAGGGGAGTAATATGTAGAAGATGATGAGGATAAAGTGGAATTGATTAACAAATATTTCTGTTCTGTGTTCACAGATGAAAAACCAGGAGCAGGATCTCAGACACCCACAAACAGGAACAAAAGTGAGGGGCTTCTTGAACAATTTCAGAAGACTATGTTCATGAGAAACTAGCTAAACTTGAAGTAGAGAAAGCGATGTGGGACCGGATGGGATACACCCTAGAATGCTGAGGGAACTTGGGGACGTTCTAGCAGCTCTACTGACTGACCTTTTCAATGCCTCGTTGGAGTCGGGAGTGGTGCCAAAGGACTGGAGAGAAGCACATGTGGTCCCATTACACAAAAGCGGAAGTAAGGATGTGGTTGAAAGCTACAGGTCAGTTAGTTTAACTTTGATGGTGAGTAAATTATTGGAAGCACTGCTGAAAGAGAAAATAATGAAGTTTCTGGAGTCCAGTGGATTACAGGATCCGAGGCAGCATGGATTCACCAGAGGCAGGTCTTGTCAGACAAACCTGCTTGATTTCTTTGGATGACTAGGGAGTTGGACCAAGGAAGAACCCTAGATGTGGTGTATTTAGATATCAGTAAAGCCTTTGACACAATTCCTCACAGGCAACTTATGAACAAACTGAGCACCCTAGGGATGGACCCTAAAGTTACTTCTTGGGTTAGAAATTGGTTGAATGGGAGGCGACAAAGGGTACAGATAAATGGAGCTCACTCTGAGGAGAAGGAGGTTACCAGTAGTGTGCCCCAGGGATCTGTCATTGGTTCGATTCTTTTTGACATCTTTGTTAGTGATATAGCGGAAGGGGCTGTCGGGTAAGGTTTGCCTCTTTGTAGATGATACCAAAATCTGCAATAGAGTAGACACCCAGGAAGGTGTAGAGAACATGAGGTGGGATCTAGCTAGCTTGAAGAAAGGTCTAGAATTTGGCAACTGAGATTTAATGTTAAAAAATGCAAGGTCATGCATTTGGGCTGCAGCAATCCAAGAGAACAATATAGTATAGGGGGTGAAGTACTTTTGTCCACTAAAGAAGAGCTTGACCTAGGCGTGATTGTGTCTGATGAACTTAAGGTAGCTAAACAGATAGAAAAGGCGATGGCAAAAGCTAGAAGAATGCTTGGGTGCATACGGAGGGGAATGACCAGCAGAAGAAAGGAGATGATAGTTCCTCTGTATAAGTCTTTGCTGTGACCTCATTTGGAGTAGTGTGTGCAATTCTGCCAACCACACCTTCAAAAGGATGTAAACAGGCTAGAGTCAGTACAGAGGGTGTTATTAAAATGGTTAGTGGTCTTCATTATAAAGCATATGAGGACAGACTTAAGGATCTTAATATGTACACCTTAGAGGAAAGGCGGGATAGAGGTGATATGATTGAGATGTTTAAATACCTCCGTGGCATAAATGCACAAGGGGAGAGCCTCTTTCGATTGAAAGCAAGCTCTGTTCGAAGAGACTTAGGATGAGGGTGAAGGGATAGATTCAGAGTGATATGCGGAAATATTTATTTATGGAAAGAGTGGTGGATCCGTGGAATAGTCTCCCAGTGGAGGTGGTAGAGATGAGGACAGTATCTGAATTCAAAGAAGCATGGGACAAACACAGAGGAACTCTAAAGGAATAAAGGGGACTGTTGTAGTGGAAGGGCAGACTAGATAGGCCATGTGGTCTTTTTCTGTCATCATGTTTTTATGTTTCTATAGTGGCTGCTGCTTCTGACTTGGGGGGTTGACACAGGAGGGGGAATATGGTGACAGAGGTGATATGAAGGCTTGGGCTACAAAGGGCGATGCTAGGGGGGGGGGGGAATGGAGTGATAGGACAGATCACCAGTACCTCTAGGAAGATGGGGGCAAATGTTGGATATGGAGGGGAGTAGGGAGATGGAGAAGATGCTGGACATGGAAGGGGGAGTAAAGAAACAAAGAGGAAATACTGAGTACAAGGTGAAATAGGAGATAGAAGGGAGGTGCTGGACAGGGGGGGGGGGAATAGGGATACAAAGGAGAGGTGCTACATATAGAGGGATTAAGGGAGACAGAGTGGGGGTGCTAGATATGGGAGAGAAGTAAGGAGATAGGTGGAGGTGCTGGACATGGGGGAGTAGGGAGACAGAGGGGAGATTCAGGGCATGGGGGAGGGAGTACAGAGATAGAAAGAAGGTGCTGGATATCAGTGTAGAGATAAAGAACTAGGAAGAGGTGCTGAACATGGAGGGTGTAGGTAGACAAAGGGGAGATGGTGGATGGAGAGGGTGGAGAGAGAGAACAAGCTGAATGGAAAGGGTGGCGAGAGAGAAGATGGAGGATAGAAGGGGGGAGAGTTAGTTAAAGACTGGAGAATAAGCAGAAGGGGCGCATGAGGGCCAGGGTGAGGTAAAGAGATGGAAATTTGCCACTTTCTTTTTAAGGTTTCCCTGTAAGTGCGTCGTCAATTATGACGGAGCTTCCTTTATTTTTGTCGATGTGATGCATTTGGAGAAATTTTTGACGGATAGACAAGACTCGGTCGGGGATAGGGTAGTTTGATTATAATTTTCCCCTTTTTGAGTGGGCCATGTAATTGACCCTAGTTTCTATTGTACCTTTTTTTTTTTCTTTAATTATCTAAATTTTGCTCTCATGATGTGGACTATATCACTTGTGTTAATTGCCTTGATGTAATATTGACTGGTTGATGATTCCTGAGATTTTCTTTACTTGTATTTGATCTTTATATTTGGTAGAAAAATAATAAATATATTTCACTAAAAAAAAAAAAGAGATGGAAATTTGCAGTAAAAAAAGAGAGAGATTCAAGCCTGGATAGTAAGAAAAAATGAAGCTGAGTGGATAGAGAGGCAGAAATATGGACAAAAACTGAAAGTAAAAGATTAGTGTCAGAGAGAGAGATATAGGGGAAGAAATGCAGAAGAGAGTAGGAAAGAGAAAAATGACAAATGAACAGGAAAGATTAAAAAGAAGACAGAGGAAAGCAGAAACCAAAGACTGAGACCAACACGATTTGAAAAAAATTAATGACCAGATGACAAAGATAGAGAGAATTTTTAATTTAGTGACTGGACTAGTTCAATTTTTGAAACTTACATCTATCTTTCTTTACATTTTGCACAGTACAGGGGGCAATTCATCACTGTTTCTATTTCTCTGGTGTTGTACTGCATGCAGAGTCTAGTTTCTTTGGGTTTAAGTTTAATTTTTGACTACATATTTCTGAGAGGTTTATATACTGCTAAAGGCATATGCATTGTAGTGGTTTACAAAAAAAATTGATAATTTGTTGCTACGTATTCTATACTATGTGAAAGTCTATCTGTGTGATATATGTGCGAAAGAGGGCAGGTATTCTGATAGCACTGAGAGTCTGTGTAGCATCAAGTCTGTAGTAATCTGTCTTGTTTAGTTCTCCCAATAGGTGCACCGATGTTTTAGTGCCCACTGCAGTGTTTACAGTGCTGCCTTTTCTTATATAGGGCCCTTGTGTGATTCCTGGAAGTTAGTGCATGGCAGAATTGCTCTATAGATTCTGAGAGACTTTTGTAGGGTTTTGTTGTTACTTCACAATATAGCTGGTACTAGAGAGAGTTTATGTTTTAAGATACATAATGTAAACATATTTGGTAACTTAACAATAAACTAAAGGTCAGCTGATCTGAAGTTTAGTGGCAATTTGGCAACCTACCGCACCTTGAATATGGTGTGCAATTCTGGTCGCAGTATCTTAAAAAAGATATAGCGTTATTAGAAAAGGTTCAGAGAAGAGCCACCAAAATGGTAAAGGGGATGGAAGGATACTCCTATGAAGAAAGGCTAAAAAGGTTAGGGCTCTTTAACCTGGAAAAGAGACGGCTGAGGGGAGATATGATAGAAGTCTATAAATTAATGAACGGAGTGGAACGGGTAAACGTAGATCGATTGTTTACCTTATCAGAATATAGAAAGACTAGGGGCATGCAATGAAGCTACAGGGTAAACTATTTAATTTAATTTTAATTTAATTAACAGTTTCTTATATACCGCACCTTCCAGAGATCAGGTGCGGTTTACATGGAACAACATTATAACAGGTCAACGTCTGTTAATACAGAGAACAACTTAAAACAACTTATATTACATTACATGGAACAGCTTTAAACCATAACAACTTAAATTACATTACTTGGAACATAATGAACTGTTTACAGGGAACAGAGAGAAAACTATATACAGCTGTGAATGAGACATGGTTGAGTCGTAATATATAAGCATTTGGGTTTCAAATCCTATGTCAAGACCGATTTGACTTATGAGGACTGGCATTATATTATCCGTTTTCTAGTGGGTAGGTGTGTTTGACAGAGATCCGTAGTGTGAGGTGAACAGGTGCGTTTTGAGTTTTTTGCGGAATTCGATGATCTCTGAGAGAGATCTAATTTCGTCTGGAAGGGCATTCCATAGAATGGGGGCTGCATGTGAAAATGTTGTTGTTTGTTATCTTTCTGGCTTTTATAAATTCCTTCGGAGTCTTTAGTTTGTTTGTGTGATCTCTCCTGTGTTGGGATTTGGCAGGTTCTTTAGTGATTAGGTTGAATAGGGTGGGTGGAGCCATGTTGTTTAGAGTTTTGAAGGTAGTTATTAGGGATTTATATATCATTCGGCTTTGTATCGGTAGCCAGTGTAAGTACGCCAGAATCGGCGTGATGTGTTGAAATAGGGGGACCTTCATAATGGTTCTGGCCACAGCATTTTGTGCAATTTGAAGTCTTTTCAAGTTTTGTTTTGTTGTGCCTAGTAGTGTTAGATTTGCAAAGTCAAAATGGGGTGTAATTATGGCTTGTATTATGCGCTGGAAGTCTTGTAAGTGCATTAGTGGGTGAAGTTGCTTTAGGACTTTAAGTTTGAAGTATACTTTCTTCGTTGTGTTTCTTATATGTGTTTCCATGTTTAAGGTGTGTGTCAAGTATTACATCTAGATATCGTACCTCATTTTTTAATTTGATTTCTTGGTTTTGTAGGGTAATGTGTGTAGGAGGTGAGTATGAGAGGTTTTTTGTTACAATTAGGGCTTCTGTTTTTGCATGATTGATGTAGAGGTTATTTTCATTTAGCCAGGAAGTTAGTTCATTAAAGCACTCTGTGAGCAATTGAAGTGGTATGTTGGTGAGTATGAAAATCCATGTCTGTTATTGTTTCTAAGAAGAAGGTAGAATATGATGCTGGCAGGGAGGGGAGGTTAAAATCACAGAGCAAAATTATTGGATTGTTGTCAGTTGAGGAACTGAGGAGTTCTATTATGGTATCTAAGTTTTCCGATTGTTGGTCAGGCAGTCTGTATATTAGACAGATTCTAAGATGGCCTATTTTCATAATGATAGCGTCAATGTTTGTAGATAAGTTAGATGGTTGTTTTCTAGCTTTTAAAGCTTTTTTTGTCATCATTAGGACACCACCTCCTTTTTTGTGGTCTCTATGTGTATATGAGATATCGTAGTCTTTATTATTTAGCTGGTTTATAAAGACATTGTCTGCATCTGTTAACCATGTCTCTGTGACGCACAGTATGTCTGGTTTTAGGTCAGTTAAAATATCTGTGAAAATGGGAAGTTTATTTTTCATTGATCTAGCATTTATTAGTATGAACAATAACGGTTTTGTGTTTTTAATGACATTTTGGTTATTTGGTTGGGGAGGTATGGTGTAGTTTATGTGGATTAGTCTGCTGTGGTTCACTTTGGGATGATAGTAATTCCATGGGGTTGGATTAAATCGTGGTAAACTATGTATGATTGGGATGTTTTTGAAGTTGTTGTTATTTAGGCTGTGGGACAGAATGATTAAGGTTGTTATAGTGATGCTGATGAAAAGTAGTCTTAGTGTGGGGAAGTTTGTGAGAGCCATTTTGCTCTAGAGGCTTTTGGAGAGTTATCTGTGTACAGTGAGAATATCTGTCTAGACAAATAGTCAGAGCGGCAGGAGCTAGAATGGGGTATCACAGCTTTAGTATGTAAAGTTAGCACATATTACAAATAGTAGGATACAGTAGCTAGAGGTTGAGAACTATATTACCTCTGTCAGTAGCTATTTGTTATTGACAATGTTGCCTCAGACAGTTGTTAGAGATAGAAAACAATGTTACCAACGTGAGCAGTATCTGAGGGCTGAAGGCACTCTAGCTAGACAGGGAGTCAGCTAGGTAATTAGGTAAGCTGAGAAGCCGGCACTAGAATGGGCTAGTAAAATACAGTGTGCAAGGTTAACACGCATTTCAGTTAAAAGGGGACAAGTTGTCAGACTGGTAATGGTGGGCAGGGATTACACACATTCAGTGTGCTTTGCTCGAGTACATTGCCTAGCATTAGATAACAGAGAGTTGGGACACAGACTAAAATGTTACCGGATTAATCCTGAGACTTGGTTATCCTGGTGCTTGTTTGATATTAAAGGCGTGGGTTTGAGGAGAGCGAGGAGCTGAGACTTCGATGTCATCTGTTTTGCTTGAAGCGTGTAGAGCCCCGCCTAAGGGCCACGCCAAAGGGCCCTCTGGCGAGGCCCTCAGGCGTGGGCACGCCTGCCCGGCGCTCGCCTTTACTGCCCCGATTGGGCAGCAGCAGTAAGGGAGGGGCTCCGATGCGGCCTCGGTGGAGCTGGGGCCTTGCTGGGCCGAAAAAGCTGTTCCTCTGCCCGGCGCTCGCCTTTACTGCCCCTGGACTGCCCCGATTGGGCAGCAGCAGTAAGGGAGGGGCTCCGATGCGGCCTCGGTGGAGCTGGGGCCTTGCTGGGCCGAAAAGGCTGTTCCTCTGCCCGCCGCTTGCCTTTACTGCCCCTGGACTGCCCTGATTCTTTTATTTAAGACTAATAAAAGAAAATATTTTTTCGCTCAACGTGTAATCAAACTCTGGAATTTGTTACCGGAGGATGTAGTAAAGGCTGTTAGTGTAGCTGGGTTTAAAAAAGGTTTGGACAAGTTCCTGGAGGAAAGGTCCATAAACCATTATTAAGAAGGGACCCAGTATATCAGTGCTTGACCCAGTGCAAGCATTGCGGAACCTGTATCTTTTGGGGAAACTGCTAGGTGCGTATGACCTAGATTGGCCACTGTTGGAAACAGGATACTGGGCTTGGTGGACCTTGGTCTGACCCAGTATGGCATATCTTATGTTCTTATGTTCACTAATAGGCTAATTATTTTATGCTTGCCAGTAAATATGGTATTTCTGTTATAGGGCTACTGAACACCACTGTTCACATGATCATCAGGAAGATGCTGGCCAGAGAGGCTCGCGGTGACTAGGAACCAAGTATTCAAATTCCTGCACATATATTTCCAGAATACTGCAAAGACTATTCCGTTTAATAGGTTGCAACTCCCTGGAGTGTATTCAGTGTGCATATTACCATCAGTAACAGAGATACTTAGGGGAGGCAGCTGCTTCAGTTGCACCAGAGCCACATAGTGAAAGGGTCCTTCCCTGCCCTATTCAGAGTGCCCCCACTGCCCCTTCACTGCTGACATAGGTGTTGCCTCCCACCCCGAGGATTTTAACTAGCTCTGCCCTGCCCCACTTTAGCCCCCCTGAGACACTGACCGCCTATGTGTAAATTTATTTATTTATTTTATTTATTTATCTATATTTTTCTATACCGCCCCTTCCAGCGATCAAGGGCGGTTTACAAGGAACATTTTAACAATTGTACACAGATGTATACATTTACATTGAACAATCAGATTCAACTATTTACAATGAACGGTTAAGTTTAACTATTTTATAACTAAATACATTACATGTGGAAATTCTTTATAAAATTAGCTCCTTGATGGTTTTCTAAATCTGCGAACTTCTAAAGTAAGGTATGACTGGCTCAGGGAGATGCTTTTTTTCTTATTAGGAAAGTATTTGAACTTAGAAAGAAGTATTGAAATATTTGGAGGTTATACAGTTATTCACACAAATTGATTATTTGGAAGGATGCTGTTTATGGCGCAGGTTGATGTGAAAGGGGATGGACTCAGGAGTAACTTGAGGAAATATTTCTTTACAGAGTGATAGATGCATGGAATAGTCTTCCAGTGGAGGTGGTAGGGACGAGCACTGTATCTGAATTCAACAAAGCATGGGAAAACCAACAGAGGATCTCTAAGGGAGCGCCCCCTCAAAACTTCCAGCCGAGGCTTTTTTCCTTTTATTTGGGCTTGCAAGTGCTAAAAATCAAAATGAACTGGCTGTGGAGATCGTTGAGGGCAGTAGGGAATGATCAAAGAATAAAAGTAAAGAGGGATACCAGAGAAGTGCATGATGTCTTAGCATCAAGGTTTTAAATTTTTTTTCTGCTAATTACTAAAGGCCAGATATATTAAAGCACAGTAAGGTTTTACAGTTACTGCACGTTGGTCTTAACAAATTTTCTAATGCTTGGCAATTAAAATTTAATGTGAAGAAATGCAGTCATGCACTTGGGATGCAGAAATCCAAAGGAACTGTATGCTTTAGAGGATAGTGTGCAATGAGCAGGAGAGGGACCTCTCCGTGATAGTTCCTGAAGATCTCAAGATGGCGAAACAATGTGACGAGGCAGTAGCCAAAGCCGGAAAGATGCTGGGATGCATGCAGAGAGGAATAACCAGCAGAAAGGAGGAGGTATTAATGCCCCTGTACAAGTTGTTAGTGAGGCCTCACTTAAGAATAGAAGAACATAAAGGTCATACTGGGTCAGACCGAGGTCCATCAAGCCCAGTATCCTCTTTTCAACAGTGCCTAATCCAGGTCACAAATACTTGGCAGGTTCCTGAAAAAGGTACATAGGTTCTATAGTGCTTGTCCCGGGGTAAGCAGTGGATATCCCGGGTCCTCTTTAATAATGGTTTATGGACCTTTCCTCCAGGAACTTGTCCAAACCTTTTTTAAACCCAGCTACACTAACAGCTTTTACTACATGTAACAAATTCCAGAGTTTGATTACGCTTTCAGTGAAAAAATATTTTCACTTATTAGTCTTAAATGGGTTACATTGTAGCTTCATTGCGTGTTCCCTCGTCTTTCTACTTTTTGATGGCATAAATAACCGATCTATGTTTACCCATTCCAGTCCATTCATTAATTTATAGACCTCTATCATGTCTCCCCTCAGTTGTCTCTTTTCCAAGTTGAAGATCCCTAGCCTTTTTAGCCTCATAGGGATATCCTTCCATCCCCTTTACCATTTTGGTGGCTCTTTTCTGTATCTTTTCTATTTCCGCTTTATCCATTATACTTGGAGTATTATATTCAGTTTTGGAGACCAAATCTCATAAAGGACATATAAAGACTTGAAATGGTTCAGATAAAAGTGGCCAAAATGATTTGGAGCCTGTGCCAGAAGGCCTACGAAAAGAGACTTGAAGACCTAACTATGTATACCCTAGAGGAGAGGAGGGACAGAGGAGATATGACACAGACCCTTAAAATAATTAGGTACAACCTTTTCTTGAAGCACTGGATTGGCTATTTTGGATAGTGCATAATTTTTTTACAACCTAAATAAAGGCATAGAGTGGGAGGGTGTCCTGAATGGAAGAGCAGGTACAACACTAGTCATCTTACTAGGCAGATGAGATGGACGATGCTGGTCTTTATCTGCGGTCATGTACTACGTTACTATGTAGCTTATGTTAATTGCCATACATGTGTGCTAGCTGTTGGGGGCATTTCTAGTGTTTTCCCATACAGTAAATGCAGAGACAATACACTTACCTTGTCTTTCAGCATTACAGATAACCTGATGCAGTTAGCTGAACTACTGAGGGGGCATAAACTGCTCTGGATTATCTGCTGCATTAATGGTTAACTGGAAGGTGCAGCCCCTACCAATTCCCTGCCCCACTGTGCATTAGAAAGTTAATTGGGGATTCGCTTACACTAATTGTCAAGCTATTGGTGCATGTTAACTCCCACATTTATCGTTATGCATTAACGTCTCAACGTTAGTGCGTTCTAGTAAACGAGGACTTAAACTTTTTATTTCATCTCCTCCTGAAAGTGAAAGCGAAACCAAGTCAAAAAGCCATGTTTGAGTTTTTTTTCACTTTCAGTACAGAGAGCGAGTATCTCTTTTTGTCCTGAGCTGGGGAAGTTGGAAGTGCTTGTATAAGATCCGTTAGCTTTTTAGAATATCCCAATAATGCTTAATCAGAAAAGAACAAATGTGTGGAATTATAGTGAAATTTAAGTCGCTGGAGGAAGCACCATAGTAGATATAAATATTGTGGGCAGACGTACACTAACAATGCGACAAGAAAGATGGAATATTTAATAAAATGTGGCTACCGACCTGAAAGCCAATGAACCATATGGATGGTTAATAGAGAAATCCTATGTAAACAAACACATTAATGTGTTTAACACACAGTACAGACGCTGGTATTATAAAACTGTGGTCTTCAGCATTTTCAGACCTAGGACCCATCTTCCATCTGAATGTGTGTTATAATTAGGGCGTCTATTCTTGGGTGTATGTAAATTGTAAATTTAGGTGTTTCTTTTCCAGCTAATTTGGGGTTCCTTGAGGGTACAAAAAAATCTGTGTCTTCGTACCATAGATACATTGCTTAGTACCTTTTCTGGAGGAATCAAATATGTATGCTTGTGTCTTTTAAGAGTCATCAGGTGAAAAAGGCAGATAATATGATTGGAGGTTTCATGACAAGTTAGGGGAAGGGCTCGAGAGTACAAGGGGGGGACAAAGTATTTTTCTGCTGTTTATCTAATAAACATCTATTTTAATTTTTTTGTATTGAGGAGTTTTATCAGTGTTTATTGGTAAAACTTAAAAGCAGAAGCCTTATAAGAGGACTCGTGTTGAAATTTGTTTTACCATAAATGTGTATGTGGCAATGGCATTGGTGAAAGCAACCTTAGGCTGGGCTGCAACCTGGTTTCAGGTCAAGACCTGCCAACTAAAGACCAGTGTTATAAAACATAAGTATTAAAGGTGTTAATGTAACACTGGACTGTTTATTTAAAGGCATTTGCTTCTTTTATATTTGTATCTAAAGGGAAAAGACTTAATAGTAAGGAGGTAATTTCATAAACAACCGCCAAGTTATGCACCATTTACATGCATAAATGATGTATTTTCAGTGACATATGAACATTCGCCCACATACTTTAGCAGTTGCTATGCTGTAAGTATGTGTGTGTGTTGGGCTGACTGTGTCCTACTTATGCTGTGAGCATGCACATGGGTAGAGCTTGGGCAAAGATTAGGTGAAATGCAAATTTATGTGCATAAATTATACAGTAAAATGCTATAATTTATGTGCGTTCTTGAAAAATCTAGCACCTGGTTTTAACAATGGTTTTTGACCACTTACACACCTATTTTATAAAGTAAAATACGTGCATACTTGACTTTATAAAATGGACGCTTATGACATGTAGAAAAATGAACATTAACTATATGGGAGATAGCATAGTTACTCACCTGTAACAGGTGTTCTCCAGGGGCAGCAGGAATCAGTCCTCACATATGGGTGACATCAGCCTTTGGGATTGCATCGCGCATGCACGGTCCCCTTCCCGCCCAAGGGTGCCATCTTGCTCAGTTAAATGACATAGCTAAAAAGACGGCAAAATGAATAAAAACCAATAATAGGACTGCAACTCCAGGGGAGGAGGGAGAGTCGTGAGGACTGATTCCTGCTGTCCCTGGAGAACACCTGTTACAGGTGAGTAACTACGCTTTCTCCAGGAACAAGCAGGAAGTCAGTCCTTACATATGGGACTCTCTAGCTATAGGCTACCGAGAACCCATAGCTGAAAAAGGGCTCCCTCTAGAAGAGCCGCAGCAGCTGCAATATGAATTCAGCTGAGAAAGCAAAACCCCACTGGTAGCCTGACACCAAAGGGTCGGAGTTGCCTAAACCTCAAATAGGGTACGGAGTACTGCCTGGCTGAAAGCACTGTGTTGTCGGGACTCCCTATCCAGGCAGTAATGGGCTGCAAAAGTCTGGCTTGAAGACTAAGTTGCGACCCGGCAGATGTCTGCCAGCGGAACAGAGCAGAAGTGAGCCACTGATGTGGCCTTAGCCCTGACACGGTGGGCCGTGACTCGACCCTGCAATGGGAGGTTGGCCGCCCTTTATGCCCAGGCAATGCAGTTCACCATCCAAGTGGACAGCATACGGTTGGAGACAGGTAACCCCAGCTTACTGGTGTCATACGAGACGAAGAGCTGAGTAGCCCTTCAATGACCCTTCATACTCTCCAGGTAGAAGGACAACACCCTCTTACAATCCAGGGTATGCAGGACTGCCTCTGCCCGGCTGGAATGCGACCTGGGAAAGAAGGTTGGAAGAATCATCTCCTGGTTGAGGTGGAAAGAAGAGACCACCTTTGGAAGGAACTTCGGGTGAGTGCGGAGGACCACCCTATTCCTATAAAACCTTGTGTATGGTTTATCAGTTATGAGAGAATGCAGCTCACTCACACGTCTGGCTGATGTGAGTGCCACCAGGAAGAGCACCTTCCAGGAGAGGAAGCGCAGATGGCAAGAGGACATTGGCTCGAAAGGTGGGCGAGTAAGCTGCTGTAAGACCACATTCAAATCCCACTCAGTTGCCAGAGGACGAACTGGGGGTTTCAGCAGAAGCAGACCTCTTAGGAATCTGGACACCAGGGGGTGAGCCAAAAGAGGTTGCCCCTCCACTTGCGAGTGGTTTGCTGATAAAACACTCAAGTGGACCCTGACGGAGTTAGACTTGAGACCTAATTCTGAGAGGTGAAGCAGGTACTGCAGCACCACTGGTACAAGGCAAGAGAAAGGGTTTTCATTGTGCTGGTTACACCACACCTCTAATCTACACCACTTGAAAGTATAGAATTTCCTAGTGGACTGCCTCCTGGAGGCCAGTAACACTTCTTCTACATTCCGAGGTAGGAGGAGAGTAGCCAGCACTACCCTTTCAGCAGCCATGCCATCAGGTTGAGGGCCATGAGGTTAGGATGCAAGAGAGAGCCCTGCTCCTGTGAAAGGAGGTCAGGCTGCGTCCCCAGTGGAAGTGGGGTTTCGACTGCCAGCTGGAAGAGAAGCGGAAACCAAGGCTGTTTTGGCCATCTGGGGGCTACTAGAATGACAGAGGCCTTGTCCCGAAGGATTTTGAACAGAGTCCGGGCCACCAGAGGCGTGGGAGGAAACGCATACATGAGGCCCCCTGACCAGGAGATCAGGAAAGCATCTGCAGCCACCCTCAGAGGATGTGGCTGTCTTGAGCAAAATCTGGGCAGCTGGTGATTTTGCGAACTGCAAATAAATCTATGGACGGATGTCCCCAGTGGTTTAAAATCCGCTATGCCACCACCGGATCCAGTTGCCATTCGTGAGGTTGGAGAATTCTGCTTAGTTTGTCCGCTAGGCAGTTCTCCTGACCAGGTAGGTACACTGCTTTGAGAGACATACCCTGCTTGATCGCAAAGGAGCAGAGGTCCAGTGTCTCCTGACATAGGATACGAGACCCCGTACCTCCCTGCTTGTTCACGTAGTGCATTGCTACCTGGTTGTCCGTCTGTATCAATAGAAACTGATGTGAGAGGACATGACAAAAGGCTTGAAGAGCTAGGCGAATCGCCCGCAGCTCTAAGAAGTTGATTTGGTGTGCGACTCCTGAGGAGATCACAACCCCTGAGTGCATGATCCTTGGCATTGGGCTCCCCAGCCGAGCAAGGAGGCATCTGTCGTTAGCACCCTTGTGTGTGAGGGAGTCTGAAAAAGCACTCTCTCGAGCAGATTGAGTGGCTGACACCACCACTGCAACGATTTTACCAGTCGTTTGGATACTATTATCCTGTCTCTGAGGCTGCTGGAGGTCTGAGTCCACTGATCTCTGAGGCACCACTGAGCTGTTCTCATGTGGAGATGGGCATTTGGGGTCACATGCACCGTGGAGGCCATGTGGCCCAGGAAGCGCAAGAAGTATCTTGCTGAGACCTGAGACCTGCGCCTGAACTGTTGTGCCAGTGTTAGCAGCCTCTGTGCCCTGTCCTCCGGCAGGAAAGCCTTCGCCTGAAGGGTGTCCAATCTTGCTCCTATGAACTCTAAGTTTTGAGTGGGGAGCAAAGTGGACTTTGCGTGATTTATGACAAAACCCAGACGTTGCAACATGTTGATAGTGCGAGAAGTGGCCTGTTGGGCCTCCTGAGGCGACTGGCCCCTGATGAGCCAGTCGTCCAGGTAAGGGAAGACAAAAATTCCTTGACTTCTGAGAAAGGCCGCCACTACAGCCCGGCATTTTGTGAACACCCTGGGAGCAGAGGCCAGGCCAAAGGGTAGAACTCTGTATTGGAAATGTTTTCCTCCCACTACAAATCTCAGATATTGTCTGTGGTCTGGGTGTATGAGGATGTGTGTATAGGCATCCTTCAGGTCTAAGGAGCATAGCCAATCTCCCTAGTGGAGGTAAGGCAGCAACATCCCAAGGGAAAGCATCTTGAACTTTTCCTTCACCAGGAACTTGTTTAAGTTTCTTAGGTCGAGGATGGGTCTGAGGCCTCCTGATCTCTTTGGTATGAGAAAATACCTGAAGTAGAAGCCCTTGCCCTGCAGGTGGTGGGGCACCGGTTCCACCGCCTGATCCTCTAGAAGACCTGCCAACTCCTGCAAGAGGAGGTCCCAGTGAAGAGGGGGTCTGAGAGGCTCTCCTGGAAAGAAGGAGGGTGGTATCTGGCTGAAGTGAAGCAAATAGCTCCTTTGGACTATTTGCAAAACCCAGATATCCGAGGTGATGGCTGGCCACCTGTGGGCGTACAGGGTTAGCCTGCCTCCTGTGCAAGACCTTACCACTGGCGGAGTCAAAAACCACCTCCCGGCTGTGTAGGAGCTGGGGCCTGGGGCTTGGGGGGGTCTTCTGCTTATGCAGGCCATGCCTCGGTCCCTTGGCCTGCTGCCCCTGCTGGGGAGCTGGGATGGCCTGGTAAGTGGGGTAGTTGTGGTAAGCAGTACCCTTCCTCGGGAAAAAGGGCTTTTTACCCGAGCCCTTCTTTTTAGAAGGGGCAGAAGTCTTCTTTGAGAGTCTTGTCTGTGTCAAGTACTTGGACTCGAGCTCAGCAGCCTTCTCAGTCATGGGTTTGCCAAAGAGGTTGTCACCTCTGCAAGGGACATTGACCAACTTGTCCTGAACCCATGGCTCCAGATCCAATGACATTAGCCAGGCCTGGTGGTGTGCACCGATGCCGGCCACGGCTACTCGGTCTGAAGCCTTGAAGCCATCATAGACCGCTCAAGATATGAACTTCGAGTACTCCCGAATCCCGGTGGACAAGGCATTGAAGCGCTGCAAGGTTGCCTCGAAGAGGCCAGCTGAGAACCCGGCAATCTCCTTTGCCAGGTCCCTCAAGTACATGCCAATGTACAGCTGGTAAGTCTGGACACGGCATGACAGCATCGAGCCCTGGAAGCATCTTCTGCCGAGGGCATCCAGGTTCCGGGCCTCCCGGCCAGTAGGCACCAAGGAGTGCATTTTTTGGCTCTTGAGCCTGTGCATAGCCGATTCCACAACCATAGAGTTGTGCGGCAGCTGTGTCTTTTGGAACCCAGGGCTCTTGCAGACTCGATAGATGGAATCGACCCACTTGCTGAGAACTGGCATTGAGGCCGGTGATTCCCACATGCGGAGCATCAGCCATTCCAGCATCAGAGGAACCGGCACAATAAGGGCTTCCCTCAGGGGAAAATCATACTGGAGGGCCTCGAGGCTCCTCCTCGGAATTTATTTATTTAACATTTTTTATATACCGTCTTTCTACAAATCAAGACGGTTTACATAGAACGATTCAAGGCAGTGTGTTTCAACTGTTTACAAAGAACAAAGTAACAAGGATACATAGGTGAACAATATGAACTAATTTATGAACTAATTACAATGATCAATGATCAACTATTTACATATGTATTGTCACACCTCCTCTGGCCAAGCGGTAGCCTCCTGTATTGCAAGGCCCCTGGAGGGTGGTAGTTGTGCCTTTATGAATATAAACGCAAACACTTCTTTCTTCAAATCAAAGGGTTTTTATTCCCCGTCCCATTGAGGGTATTTTATCTTCAAGGAACATAAATTATATACTTTGCTTGGACATCTCATGTACAATAACAAATGTAAACATAACTTGCTTTCTTCAGCTTTTAAAGGAGAAATAAACAAAAGAACAAAAAGCTTAACTATTGCTGTAAGGTTCTCTCCCCGGTAGCTGAGAGTAGAGCATACCTCTGTTCTGCCTCGAGAGAGAGTTACAGATTTGTTGCTGTATTACTGAAGTTAAGACACCAAGTTACTTTCCTTATCTCAGGGAGAATTCAGGTTCAATTAATGATAAAGAACAATCCATTAATTCCTGTGTATCATTCTCCTCAGCATTCTGGTATTCCATCATCTCTGGTTGACTGGTATATTCATTCTGTACTTTGGGAGTACTATGAGAGACTTGCTGCCTAAGCACGTCAACCAGGAAGTTCTTCTCTTTCACCGGGCTAGAGCCTCTCTGGGTATTACCATATATACTGGAATAGAGATTTCCCAGGCACTGCCCCTGCTGGTACTTTTGAGTAGAGCTTAGCCCCTTACTTGCTCTGCTCGTGGGATAATTAAGGGAACTTTCCAACCTATCCAGGTTTCCCTTTTGTAACCCAGCTGAGCTGAATCGGAGTGCTCGTGACGGAGTTTCAGACGGAGCTGTGAACTTACACTTACAAAACTCTTCAGCTTTATCTGGTAAGTAAAAGCTTTTCTCTTGCTCATACACACTATTTGGCTGTGGATATCTCTCTGATTTATTCAGGTCCTCGGGTTCCCTTTGACCTTCATATGGGCACTCTAATTGCTCCAGAGTTTCTTTATCACTCTCTCTTGCATTCTCATACCTGTGCCATGCTTCCCGGGGCTTTAGCTGCCCTCTCTGTATTTTCTCCAAGTGTGTCCTTGGCTGCCACGGCTTCTCTCTCTCTCTCTCTCTCAGCTCCGGCACCAGCTCCTGGCTTTGCCTTACTCCTGATCCTAATCCGGATCCTAAACTGTCTCTGAATGTCTGAGAGCTTGTTTTAAACCAGCGTTCGCTTGCTCCACCCTTAGTTAGCTGAACCCTGTCAGGTGAAGTGAATTCCCTTCCTGTGCTAGCTGGGTGTGTCCTGATTGAGCTTTTGCACGTGTTCCTGCGTTGCTCAGGGTAACTATCTGACACTTTCTTGTTTACCCTGTCACTTTTTCTGTTTTCACTTGTGCTGGCCTGCATTTCCTCTGTCTGTACAGGGTCTACCCTGTTACAGTATATATAGAGATACAGATGGTTATATTATAGGATTTGAGGGAGCATGGGCGGGGAGGTAGATGTAGAGGGGTAGGTACTAGGGTGGTAGGGAAAAATGTTCAAGGAAGAGGTGGGTTTTTAACTTCTTTCGGAACTCAGAGTGGCTCACACAGTTACGCAGCTCATGAGGAAGGGTATTCCATAGGGATGGAGCATAGAGGGAGAAGGCCCTGTTGCTAGTAGATTGAAGATCGGTATCCGCCGGGAATGCCAAAGCCTTGGCCATGTCCCTGACAAAGTCCGAGAACCGGGTATCCTCCAGAGGGGACCTTCTCTGAGGCTCCGAACCCGGTGAGTCCGATGGGACATACCGGGTCCGATAGGTGTCCGGGAACTCCTCATCTTCCGTTTCCCATTCCGATCCCTCCGAGGAGGAATCGAGGGTCTCCGGCCGCGAGGGCTTCGGCCCTGACGCTGAGAGCACTGGCGTTGACGACCTCGGTCCCGAGCGGGAGGTCGAGGGAGTCCTTGGCCGAGGATCGACTCGAGTCTGAAGAGTCTCGAGGATCGGCTCGGCCTCCGGGGTCGATTTGGACATCGAGGTCTTGGTGGTTGGGGCGGATGGACCGGTGAGACCGGCTATCAGCACCCAATGCTGCTCCATGAAGGCAGACATGCTGCGCTCCAGGGCCGTCTTCCTGAGACTGAGCTCAGGAGACTCCGCAGCCTCTGGCTCGGGCCCCGACATCGTCAGGCCCGATGCTGGCTCCCCCGGAGTGGAATCCACAAGGACAACAGCACTTACCTGCCTCGGCTTCTCCAGCTTTGTGTGAGGTATCTTCGCAGGCCGCTCTGACTCCGAGGACCCAGGGCAGTGGTCAGAACTCCGTGACCTGGCCTTCAAGGGCCCAGGGCGATCGGAGGCATCCAACGACGCCACCCTCACAGGCTTCTTCTTCCTCCGGTGTTCCCGGGAGGGAGACCCCTGTTCAGAAGACCCCCGATGGTGCTCAGGTTCAGACAGCTCCCGAGACGTCGAGGCTTCTGATGAGGTCCGGATCCAGGGGGATACGGACTCCGAGAAAATCCTTTCACGCTGCTGCTGCCTACTTTGGAGTGCCTTAGAGGACATTTTCCCACACGAACCACAGACCTTCGGGTAATGGTCAAGCCTGAGGCATCGGAGACAGCAGTCATGTGTGTCGATGAGGGACATTAACTTCTTACATCGATCACAGTTTTTAAACCTGCTGGCAGCCATCGGGGGAAAAAGGGCCCCTGCAAGGTCGAAGGACCGGGCTGCCAATGAAAATAAAGAAGAGCGTCAATGCTAGTCTCTAAGGACCAAAACACAAAAAATTGACTGGACTCGATACCGGTGTACCGAGCCATAGGCGGGAAGGGGAACCGGCGTCGAACCGATCAAAGAGAAAAAATTATTCTAAGTTTTGACGCAAGGAATTAGGGACAACATCCGTTGGGCTCCGCGGAAAAAGGGAGACTGAGCAAGATGGCACCCTTCGGCGGGAAGGGGACCGTGCATGCGCGATGCAATCCCAAAGGTTTTCTTTGAAAGCTGGGGAATTGCTCCGCACGAGGGCTCTGTTGGCGCCGACATCACCCATATGTGAGGACTGACTTCCTGCTTGTTCCTGGAGCATGTAAATTACCTTTGAAATGTTTTAAAAAGTACACAATGGATAGCTAATTGTTTCATCCCGTCAGAGTGAGCTTTGTGCTTTGGTTGATACTGGAGGACACACAATCCTACCCTTAGGCTCTGCAGTCTCAGAGCAACTGAGCAGCAAGTCAAGGAGTACAATGTTCGATCTGGCAGGAAGGGAGGGAGGGAGCTGCTTGACACTTCTTCCACTAGAGGAAAAGGCCAGACTAGTACAGGCTGAAATAATACAACAAACAAAATGTAGTCCCCCTCTCTCTGAGAAGGCGCGGTCAGACCCTTACAATAATGCCTGGGATGTTATAGTATAATCCAGTGGCCCAAGTGGGTACCTGAGAGTCTGACCTCCCCCTCTGGTAGAGGCTTACAGAAGTCACTAACCTCGTCTCATACAGCTCCCCCTCTTAGGCGGAGAAAGGCTGTGAGGAAACATAAACTAATTTGGATAAGCCCCTACCAAGGTGATGTTGCAATTATTGTGATAGGGTTGATTTTACAAGGGTGGAACATAGAACACTTTAGTGTGTATAAACAGAATTTTCAGATAACTTTATTAAGCTCATATAGCTTGTTGAACAAGCTTAAAGATGGATTCAGAAATTTTAACAGTTAAGTTAAATCAATAAGCTATTTATACACGGTTGCACCTTAGAACTCAGAAATAAATCAACATTCAGTGTTTCTCTTTTGTTCACAGCAGTCTTCTAATACAAAATACTCACGCGTTTCATTTTTTCTCTTTAGGACACTCTTTACAGTTTCTCTTACTATGAATATATTTCTTTGTACAGGAACTTCCACCTTTTAACAAGTAAGATCTCTTCTTATCTAGAGTACTCTGTATGTATTTCAATTGCTAATGTAAAGTATGAGCTCAGAAATTTAATTCTTTTTGTCTCTCAGGGTGTTTGTGTATTGCTACCTTTCTTCCCAGAAACTTTCTTGTAAAGGGGCCCAGTCTCTTGTCCAGAAGTCCCATGGTGTCCTCTTCCAGGAGATTTGATGTCACAGGAACTCAGGATTCCTCTGGTCCAGCAATGATCTGGTCTTTACCAACTCCCTAGCTTTAATAAATCAATCAATAAAACTAATCTAAATTGAGACTGCGTTCATACTCACTTGGGGGTTAATATGTTGACTGGGATCTGATGTAGAATACTGTCCCTATTCCTATCCAAAAATAAAAGATACTTGAAGGTCCCTATCTAAGCCCACACAAACACTGTCCAGTCACACCTTTCACAGTCATAAAAATGTATTCCTTTAAGAACTCAGGAATTTCCAGTTTAAACCTTAAGTAGGCAGTTTCCTTCTGCCAGAAGTCTAAAATCAATGTCTCTCTCTCTCTCTCCCTCTGCATTACTTCCAATAACATGCAGTGGTGTCACTGCTCTTAGGATTCTAAACTGCCCAGACTCAGCAGAGCTATCTGGATTCCTTCACAGAAGTAACATTTCCAAAGAGGTTTCTCTATAGTTTCAGCTTCCAGTATTTTCAGGTTCCTTAGAAGAGCTCAGTACAGCTTTCTTTATTACTTCTCAAGCTGTTTCAAAGAAAGGCAGTTTCTTCTTTCCCCCTTGCTCAGAGGACTCCAAACTGCCATACCCAGCAGAACTACCAGACCCTCTGCACAGGATTTAAAGTATTTCTTTTCTCTAAGAAGCTTTACTATAATTTTTTTCTTCCAGAGCATTTAGTTCCTTGAAGGAGCTTAATCCAATATTCTTTAGCAACTTTCTAATTTGGATCTTGCTTTTGGATCCTGATCCACTTGGTCAGGGGTGGCTCAAGGCAATCTGCTGCCTGAGGTAAAGGATGAGATGGTGCCCCCCCCACAGAGTGGGGGGGGGGGCGCCTTCTCAAAACTCATTCAGGGACTGAACCAAACCAAAAAGCTAATTATATAATATGGAGGAAATGCAAGATGTTTGCACACCAAGGAACTAAAAGAATGAGTGAGAACCACAGCACACTTTATAAAACTAATTATAACTCATTTTTATTTTGTTATAAACTGCGTTATGTTTCTCGCTTTTTCTTTTTGAATATATATTTTGCACCCACAGAATCCCTTCCAACAACAGTAGGTGCAGAGCAGAACTAGAACATTCACCCACAGAACTCAATATCTTTAAAAAAAATCAGATTCTGGTTATATCACTAACAAATATTCTCCAGTACCAGGAATATTGGAAGCTAATACAAAACCCTACAAAAGTCACCAAAGATCTACAAGGCCAAATCTACCATACTATTACCAGCATAAACCTCCAAAACTCATACAAAAAAGCAGCACTATAAATATTGCAGCAGGCTCTAGAACATCTAACACCTATTTGAAAAGCTGAACAAGGCTAATTGCTACAGTACAGATCCCTGCGTACAGATTTCATGATAACAGAACACACAGTCTTGGTCACACACTAGGCACACAGATTCTCGCCAAGTACAGAATAAATGATCACAACCTAAAGTACAAATAAAATATTTAGACAAAAATTAAACTGAAACCCCAAGAAGCCAGACTCTGCATGGAGTGCAACACCAGATAAGAGATGCAATATCCCATACTGTGTAAACTATAAAAATAGCACAAAGTCCAATCACTAAATTAAAAATAAAATTATTTTTTTCTACCTTTGTTGTCTGACCATTTTATTCTCTGGTCATGCTGGTCCTGATCTGAGGCGTCTGCTTTCCTGTCTTCTCTTAGCACTCTAGCTGCCATTTCTTGTCTTTTGTTTTCTTCACTTCCTTCCTTCAGCCTATTTCCAGTCCCAATGACCCTCCCCACATGTCAGCTCCCTTCCAGTCCCAGTGCCCCTCCCTGCTAGCCTCCTCCTTATTACCCAGCCACCTACCAGTCCCATCCCCAAATGTCAGCTCCCTCCAGTCCCACGCCCAGGTGTCAGCTCCCTTCTATCCCCCTCTTTCCCCCATGTCAGTTCCCCTCCAGCCATCTCAGTTCCCTTCAGCCATCTCCTTCCCCTCTCTCAGTTCCCTTCAGCCATTTCCTTCCCTTCTCTCAGTTCCCTTTCAGCCATCTCCTTCCCCTCTCTCAGTTCCCTTTCAGACATTTCTTTCCCCTCTCAGTTCCCTTCAGCCATCTCTTTCCCCTCTCTCAGTTCCCTTTCAGCCATCTCCTTCCCCTCTCTCAGTTCCCTTTCAGCCATTTCTTTCCCCTCTCTCAGTTCCCTTCAGCCATCTCTTTCCCCTCTCTCAGTTCCCTTTCAGCCATCTCTTTCCCATCTCTCAGTTCCCTTCAGCCATCTCTTTCCCCTCTCTCAGTTCCCTTTCAACCATCTTCTTTCCCTCTCTCAGTTCCCTTCAGCCATCTTCCCCTCCTCTCAGTTCCCTTTCAGCCATCTCTTTCCCCTCTCTCAGTTCCCTTCAGCCATCTCCTTCCCTTCTCTCAGTTCCCTTTCAGCCATCTCCTTCCCCTCTCTCAGTTCCCTTTCAGCCATTTCTTTCCCCTCTCTCAGTTCCCTTCAGCCATCTCTTTCCCCTCTCTCAGTTCCCTTTCAGCCATCTCTTTCCCGTCTCTCAGTTCCCTTCAGCCATCTCTTTCCCCTCTCTCAGTTCCCTTTTAGCCATCTCTTTACCCTCTCTCAGTTCCCTTTCAGCCATCTCCTTCCCCTCTCTCAGTTCCCTTTCAGCCATTTCTTTCCCCTCTCTCAGTTCCCTTCAGCCATCTCTTTCCCCTCTCTCAGTTCCCTTTCAGCCATCTCTTTCCCGTCTCTCAGTTCCCTTCAGCCATCTCTTTCCCCTCTCTCAGTTCCCTTTTAGCCATCTCTTTACCCTCTCTCAGTTCCCTTTCAGCCATCTCCTTCCCCTCTCTCAGTTCCCTTTCAGTCATTTCTTTCCCCTCTCTCAGTTCCCTTCAGCCATCTCTTTCCCCTCTCTCAGTTCCCTTTCAACCATCTTCTTTCCCTCTCTCAGTGCCCTTCAGCCATCTCCTTCCCCTCTCTCAGTTCCCTTTGAGCCATATTTTTCCTCCTCTGTCAGCTCCCTTCCAACCCTCTTTTCCCCGTGTTAGCTTTCTTCCAGCCCCATCAGCTCCTTCTCCTCCCCACCGTGCAGCTCGTACCTTTTCTCTCCTCCCCCCCCATGCAGCTCGTATCTCTTCTCTCCTTCTCCCCCGTGCAACTTGTATCTTTTCTCTCCTCCCCCAAGTGCAGCTCATATATTTTCTCTCCTCCCCCCATGCAGCTCATATCTTTTCTTTCCTCCTCCCGTGCAGCTCGTATCTCTTCTCACCTTCTCCCCCCATGCAGCTCGTATCTTTTCTCTCCTCCCCCCATGCAGCTTATATCTCTTCTCTCCTTCTCCCCCCTGCAGCTTGCAGCTCGTATCTTTTCTTTCCTCCCCCCGTGCAGCTCGTATCTTTTCTTTCCTCCCCCCATGTAGCTCGTATCTCTTCTCTCCTTCTCCCCCCATGCAGCGTGTATCTTTTCTCTCCTCCCCCCATGCAGCTCGTATCTTTTCTCTCCTTCTCCCCCCATGCAGCTCGTATCTTTTCTCTCCACCCCCGTGCAGCTCGAATCTTTTCTCTCTCCCCCCATGCAGCTCGTTCCTGTTCCTCTTCTCTTCTTGCCTCCCTGTTGTTCGTTCTGCTCTTCGTTTGAAATAACAGGAAACCGGTGCGGAACCTCCCGACTGTAAGGAACCTCTGCTGCTGCCGCTTCCCACTCTAGCGTCAATTCCTTTTGGGGGTGGGACACAGCAGCAGCAGAGGTTCCTTACTGCTGGGAGGCTCTACACTGGTTTCCTGTCATTTCATAATGCAGAGCACAATCAACGACGGGGGATGGGCAGCAGTTTATACGATTTTTTTTTAACCGAAGGCGGAGTGAGGCGACTCTTTTGGGGGCATTTCTGCCACCCCAAAAGTTTGCCGCCTGAGGCCACTGCCTCACTTCACCTAATGATAGACCACCAAGTGCAGAGGCGGCTCTATGTGTTTACTTGCCACTCCCCTAGATGTGTCCTTGTCCTCAGCTGCTGTGTTGTCTGTCTTGACTAGATTGTAAGCTCTGATGAGAAGGAACAGTCTTTTACATGTGTCTGTACAGTGCTGTGTATGCCTTGTAGCACTATACAAATGACAAGTAGTAGTAGTAGTAGTAGTAGTAGTAGTAGTAATTTGCAAAGCAGGAAAGGTTTCCCTGTTTCTACTCAAGCCCAGCTCCAAGAAATCCCCTTTCAGGATTTCAACAGACAAAAGCTGAGCCCTTATGCTCAGAAGCTTTTCACTACTTCAAAAAACTCCTTAAAGATGCTCCCTTCTGTGCCTTCCTTCTACCCTCTATCTTAGTTTTGTCCAAACCAGAACTTTTAAAATGAAAGTTCAGTCAGAAAGTTCTGCACAGATCTGTTTGAGCAAATCCTTTCCCTACAGTACAACTTGTACACTGTACACAGCAAGCCTGTGCTTCGCACACAGGGCACAGTTAATAAAGCTCAGAGTATGTTAACTTTCTGTCTTCCAATTTTCTCTCTAAACAGGCATTAAACAATAAGAAGACCAATTACTTAATAAAGTTAAACCTTTTTAACCCAATCTCCAGTTACCTTAGTCTTCCACAGCATATACACTCCTTCTTCCCCTCTTCTTGTCCAGCCCCAGCTACCTCTTTCAGTTTTACCTCAGTCCTCTCAAGACCAACTATTTAGTGGTCTTCTACTACTAGAACTGCAAATAGTACCCCAGCAACACCCCCTCAAATCTCCAGTTATAAATAATTTTCTACAACAAATTACTCGTACAATATATCCTAGGTTTCTGTTTTGTTTCTGTAAGCTTCTGAAGCAGCCAATTTAAATACTGCCTCCCTGCATTGTCTCTACAGTTTCCCTCCTGAAAGACTGCTCATTAAAAAGATCCCTGCGCTTCCTCCAGCACACTCAATGCTTTCCTATGGGGCCGGGATTTGTTTTTAAATTAAACTTCATGTTTAGCATTAAAATAGGCTTTTTAAAGCCTGAAAATCCAGGATTACACTTCTTTTACTTTATCTGAGGCTCCAGTGCTCTCTCTGGGTCCTGGGAGTGACGCCCTGCACCACTCCTGGGGCACCAACCAGGTAATATATTTATTTTAACCTACTGGTTACAAAAATAAAACCATCTCTCCCCTTTTGTTGCAGGAACTTGGTAGCTCGATGAAAGGGCAGATTTGCAAAAGGTAAAAACGATGAGCTGCCAGCTCTGAGGAAAGAAGCAGGGTCCTTGATTTCAAGATCATAGTCAATACAGTCTACCCCGAGTATGTGTTCAAGACAGCCAAGGATTTTTATCAGCCTTTATAGAATGATGTCAAAGAAGAAGAAGAAGCAAAAAGGAGATGAGATATTAGTTGAAAAGATATAGAAACAGATTCACTACTCGAAAATAACTGCAAATCAGTGCTGGAAGGCACATTAAAAACACATTTCTACACTTCTATCATTGCCATGGAATCACATATCATAAGCTCTCTTAGAGAGAGAACATGATAAGATTTAAAACAATGGTCGTACAAATGATTCGTCAAGTAGAATCACTGACTGTGATGTCATAATGAGAGACTAGTTCATTTGGAGGACTATTTGAGATGCTATCTCCCTGGAAGGTCCTTAGGTTTCTCCTTAAGATGCTTACCAATGGGGAAAGTGTTTCTGATGTTATTGTGGGAGATCATCTCCATCCAGTGAACACCAGATGTTGTGGTTCAGTATTAGTACTAGGGCTAATAAAATCCATTCAAAAGCGAGGGTCTTAGACTTTAGGAAAATTAACTTTGCCAAGATGGGCCAATACTTCAAAGAGTCATTAGTGGGATGGGAACAGCTGGGGGTTGTAGAAAAACAGGGGACAATACTGAAAAGGAATATGTTAAAGGCAACAGATATTTTTGTCAGAAAGGTAAATAAATGTAAAAGGAAAAGGAGGCCGCTATGGTTCTCAAAAGAAGTAGCTGAAAAGGTGAAAAAAAGGAGGGAGGCCTTCAGGAAATACAAGAGATCACAGAGAGAGGAAACGCATCTATATTTGGAAAAACCTACAGAAGCTAGCAAAGTAGTCAGGAAAGCAAAGATACAAAAAGAAGAAATAGTCAATGCAATAAAATGGGGGGATAAGACATTTTTCAGATATGTTAGTGAAAGGAGGAAGGGCAAAAGTGGTATTGTCAGACTCAAGGGTGAAGGGGAGGAATATGTAGAAGCTGATGTGGATAAAGTGGAATTGCTTGACAAATATTTCTGTTCTATGTTCACAGATGAAGAGCCAGGAGCAGGACCTTAGAAAACACCCACAAATAGGAACAGGAGTGACAGGGAAGTCAAACAATTTTCATAATACTGTGTTCGCGAGGAACTTGTTAAACTAAAAGTAGATAAAGCGATGGGACCAGATGGGATACATCCAAGAATACTGAAGGAACTTGGGGACGTTCCAGCAACTCCACTGGCTGACCTTTTCAATGCTTCTTTGGAGTCCCAGAGGACTGGAGAAAGGCATATGTGGTCCCTTTACACAAAAGCAGAAGTAAGGTTGAGGTTGAGAACTACAGGCCAGTTGGTCTGACCTCTGTGGTGAGGAAATTATTCGGAATGCTGCTAAAAGAGAGAATAGTGAGGTTCCTGGTATCCAATGGATTGCAGGATCTGAGGCAGCATGGGTTTGTTTACCAGAGGCAGGTCTTGTCAGACAAATCTGATTAATTTCTTTGACTCAGTGACCAAGGAGTTGGACCAAGGAAGAGCCCAAGATACGGTGTACTTAGATTTCAGCAAAGCCTTTGATGCCATTTCACACAGGCGACTTATAAACAAACTGAGCATCCTATTGATGGACAGTAGAGTTACTGATTGGGTTAGAAAATGGTTGGGTGGGAGGTAGCAAAAGGTGCAGGTAAATGCAACTCACTCTGAGGAGAAGGAAGCTACCAGTGGTGTGCCACAGGGATCTGTCCTTGGTCTGATTCTTTTTAACATCTTTGTTAGTGATACTGTGGAAGGGCTGTTGGGTAAGATTTACCTGTTAGCGGATGATATCAAAATCTGCATTAGAGTAGATACCCAAGAAGGAGCAGATATCCTTGGGGGGGGGGGGGGGGAGGATCTAGCCAAGCTTGAAGAACGGTCTAGAATTTGGCAGCTGAGATTTAATGCTGAAAAATCCAGGGTCATGCATTTGGGCTGCAAAAATCCAAGGAAGCAGTATAGTGTAGGGGTGAAGTACTTCTGTCCACAAAAGAAGAGCGGGACCTGGACGTGATTGTATCTGATGATCTTAAAGTAGCTAAAAAGGTAGAAAAGGCAATGGCAAAAGCCAGAAGGATGCTTGGGTGCATAGGGAGAGGAATGGTCAGCAGAAAAAAGGAGGTGATAGTGCCTCTGTATAAGTCTCTAGTGCGACCTCATTTGGAGTATTGTGTGCATTTCTGGAAACCACATCTTCAAAAGGATATAAACAGGTTGGAATCAGTGCAGAAGGTCACTACTAAAATGGTTAGTGGTCTTCATTATAAAGCATATGAGGACAGACTTAAAGATCTTAATATGTATACTTTAGAGCAGCGGTTCTCAACCTGTGGGTCGCGACCCCCACGGGGGTCGCCACAGGATTTAGCAGGGGTCGCCTCACTCCGCTGTTAAAAAAAAAAAGCGCACAAGTTGCTGCCGCTGCCGAGTCCGCTTTTCGGCAGCGGCAAACTCACCGCTTCCCTCCTATTGCAGCCACGGCTCCCTGTCTCTTAGGGAACTGCGGCTATGCCTGTAAAACCATTGCGGAGCCTCCCTGCCTCTCGACGGGCTCCGTCACTCCGTGCAGCATTGTCCTGCCTCCAAAGGAAGTTGTTTACCAATTCCTTTGGCGGCAGGACAATGCTGCACGGAGCCCGGTTGGAAACAGAAAGGCTCCACAATGGCGTCACAGGCATTGCCGCGGGTCCCTAAGAGACAGGGAGCCGTGGCTGCAGAAGGAGGCAGATATGGGGAGAGGGGAGGAGGGGCAGGGAATCTGCAATGGGGCTGACATGGACAGAGGGAGGGCTGACATGGACAGAGGGGCTGACAGGGAGGGAGGGGGGCTGACCTGAACAGGTGGGGGGCTGACATGGATGGATGGAGGGAGGGAGGGGGGCTGACATGGACAGATGGGGCTGACATGGAGGGAGGAGCGGACATGGACAGAGGGAGGGCTGACATGGACAGAGGGGCTGACAGGGAGGGAGGGGGCTGACATGGAGAGAGGGGGATGACATTGACAGATGGGGGGCTGACATGGATGGATGGAGGGAGGGAGGGAGGGGGGCTGACGTGGACAGATGGGGGCTGACATGGAGGGAAGGGGGCTGACATGGACAGAGGGAGGGCTGACATGGACAGAGTGGCTGACAGGGAGGGAGGGGGGCTGACATGGACAGATGGGGGGCTGACATGGATGGATGGAGGGAGGGAGGGGGGCTGACATGGACAGAGGGGGCTGACATGGAGGGAGGAGGGCTGATATGGATGGATGGAGGGAGGGGGGCTGATATGGACGGAGGGGGGGCTGATATGGATAGATGGATGGATGGATGGATGGATAGAGGGGGGCTGAAAATGGATGGAGAGAGGGAGGGGGGCTGACATGGATGGAGGGGGGCTGACATGGAGGGAGGTAGGGGGCTGACATAGAGAGGGGGCTGACATGGATGGAGGGAGGGAGGGGAGGGCTGACATGGAGGGAGGAAGGGAGGGGGCTGACATTGATGGATGGAGGGATGGAGGGAGGGAGGGAGGGGGGCGGACATGGACAGAGGGGGCTGACATGGAGGGAGGGAGGGCTGACATGGACAGAGGGGGACTGACATGGAGGGATGGATGGAGGGAGTCAGGGAGGGGGCTGACATGGATGGATGGATGGAGGGAGGGAGGGAGGGGGCTGACATGGACAGAGGGGGGCTGACATAAAGGGAGGGAGGGAGGGGGCTGACATGGACAAAGGGAAGAGACAGGGGGACATACTGGACAGACGGAGGATAAATGCTGGACAGAGGGGAGAGACAGTGTGGGTTAGGATTATAATGGGCAGATGGGGGGGGGCTAGGACTGGTAATGGGTTCATTAAGGAAGACTAGGACTGGGAATGGACTGATCAAGGGGGGGTTGGGACTGGTAATGTGCTGATAGGGGGTAGGACTGGTAATGGACTGATGGAGGGCTAGCATTGGAAATGAGCTGATCGGGGAGGTTAGGACTGGAAATGGACTGATTAGAGGAGGCTAGGACTGGTAATGGGCTGATGGGGGGGGGGGGTAGGACTGGTAATGGGCTGATTAGGGGAGCCTAGCACTGGTAATGGGGTTGAGGGGGGGACTAACACTGGAAGCGAGCTGATTGGGTGGCTTCGACTGGGAATGGGCTGATTGTGGGGAGGGGAGGATAGAGCTGCTGGCCCTGGAAGAAAACTCGGGGCTAAGGCTGCAAATGGGCTGAGAGGGGATGGGAGAATGGGACTGGAAGGGAGTGGATGCTGAGAGGGGCTGCCATGGTATTTGTACTGAAAGGGACTGGTCAGTGGGGAAGGAGGGGACTGGAAGGGAATGGACACCAGTGGCAGTCATGGGAATGCAAGTTGAATTTGGAAGGTACTGAGAGTGAGGAATGGAAAGGGGCTGATACTGGGGAGGGTTACTGGGACTGTAAATAGGCTGATGGAAAGAAGTGAAGAAAACGAAAGAAGAGATAAGAAATGGCAGATGGACCATAGACCACAGAAAAAGAGCTAAGAGAAGACAGGAAAGCAGAAGCCTCAGATTGGGACCAGCATGATCAGAGAATAAATTGGTCAGACAACAAAGGTAGAAAAAATAATTTTATTTCATATTAGTGATTTGACTACAAAATCATCATAATTTTGAAATCAAATATTGTTACTTGTTATTGTGATTAATTATTGTGGTTTAAATAAGTAAATTTTATAAATAAAAACATATTGCAAAGGCCTATAATATATTAATATAATTCAACAAATGATTACAGCGACAATGTGTTAACGGTAAAGGAAGAGAGACACATTTGATTTTATCATTGGGGTCACCACAAGTTGACCAATGGTAAAAGGGGTCACGGTACAAAAAAGGTTGAGAACCACTGCCTTAGAGGAAAGGAGTGATAGAGGAGATACAATAGAGATATTTAAATACTTCTGTGGCATAAATGCGCAGGAGGAGAGTCTCTTTCGACCGAAAGCAATCTCTGCTACGAGGGGACATAGGATGAGGGTGAAAGGGGGTATACTCAGGAGTAATATGCGGAAATATTTTTTTATGGAAAGAGTGGTAGATGTGTGGAATAATTGCCCAGTGGAAGTGGTAGAGATGAGGGCAGTATCTGAATTCAAAATAGCATGGAACCATCTCAGAGGATCTCTAAGGTAAAAAGGGGACTATTGTAGCTGATATGGAAGGGCAAACAAATTTATATATTCGTCACTTTGCAGAGCTTAATATAACTTCACAGTAAAATCCAAAAAGATCAGCTCCACTCTTCACCCTAGAGATAATACTGGTATTGGTACCAAACTGTGTTCTTAAACCTTGATTCAAAAGTAATTATGTTCCTATGTTGTTCAAAAATAATTATGTTACTATGTTGTTATTATAGCAACTGGGTCTCAGACTAGACTCGGGCGACATGTGAAACTCATGAACTTGAGTAGCGCCTCAACTTGCATCAATGACCCAACATTTGTTGCACGTTTCAAAAAGCATTAAAGCTTAAATCTAATGAGGAATATAGAAAAATTGCTTATCTAAATCTGATGGAATTTTGTCCCAACGCCAGATGTCAGCGCAGTGGCGTTTCACGTCCACGCGTTTCTTCAGGGGATATCTTTAATCCATATTCATAGAAACATAGAAACATAGAAATATGACGACAGAAAAAGACCACATGGCCTATCTAGTCTGTCCTTCCATAACAACTACAACAGTCCACTTTTTGCCTTTAGAGATCCTCTGTGTTGGTCCCATGCTTTCTTGAATTCAGTTACTGTCCTCATCTCTACCACCTCCACTGGGAGACTATTCCACGGATCCACTACTCTTTCCGTAAAGAAATATTTCCGCATATCACTCCTGAATCTATCTCCCTTCACCCTCATCCCATGTCCCCTCGTAGCAGAACTTGCTTTCAATTGAAAGAGGCTCTCTCCCTGAACATTTATGCCACGGAGGTATTTAAACATCTCGATCATATCACCTCTATCCCGCCTTTCCTCTAAGGTGTACATATTAAGATCCTTAAGTCTGTTCTCATATGCTTTATAATGAAGCCCATTAATCATTTTGGTAGCAACCCTCTGCACCGACTCCATCCTGTTCACATCCTTTTGAAGGTGCGGTCTCCAGAATTGCACACCATACTCCAAATGAGGTCGCACCAAAGACTTATACAGAGGCATTATCACCTCCTTTTTCTGCTAGCCATTCCTCTCCGTATGCACCCAAGCATCCTTCTAGCTTTTGCCGTCGCCTTTTCCACCTGTTTAGCTACTTTAAGATCATCAGACACAACCACGCCTAGGTCCCGTTCTTCTTTAGTGGACAAAAGTACTTCACCTCCTATACTGTATTGCTCCCTTGGATTGCAGCAGCCCAAATGCATGACCTTACATTTTTTAACATTAAATCCCAGCTGCCAAATTCTAGACCATTCTTCAAGCTTAGCTAGATCCCTCCTCATGTTATCTACCCCTTCCTGGGTGTCTACTCTATTGCAGATTTTGGTATCATCCGCAAAGAGGCAAACCTTACCCGACAGCCCTTCCGCTATATCACTAACAAAGATGTTAAAAAGAATCGGACCAAGGACAGATCCCTGGGGCACACCACTGGTAACATCCTTCTCCTCAGAGTGAGCTCCATTTACTTGTACTCTTTGTCGCCTCCCACCCAACCAATTTCTAACCCAAGCAGTAACTTTAGGGTCCATCCCTAGGGTGCTCAGTTTGTTTATAAGTCGCCTGTGAGGAACAGTGTCAAAGGCTTTACGGAAATCTAAATACACCACATCTAGAGCTCTCCCTCGGTCCAACTCCCTGGTCACCCAGTCAAAAAAATCAATCAGATTTGTCTGACAAGACCTGCCTCTGGTGAATCCATGCTGCCTCGGATCCTGTAATCCGCTGGACTCCAGAAACCTCACTATTTTCTCTTTCAGCAGCGTTTCCAATAATTTACTCACCACCGAAGTTAATCTAACCGGCCTGTAGTTTTCAACCACATCCTTACTTCCGCTTTTGTGTAAAGGCACCACATGAGCCTCTCTCCAGTCCTTTGGCACCACTCCCGACTCCAACGAGGCATTGAAAAGGTCAGTCAGTGGAGCTGCTAGAACGTCCCCAAGTTCCCTCAGTATTCTAGGGTGTATCCCATCCGGTCCCATCGCTTTGTCTACTTTAAGTTGAGCTAGTTTCCTCACGAACACAGTCTTCTGAAAATAGTTCAAGATGTCCCTCGCTTCTGTTCTTATTTGTGGGTGTTTTCTGAGGTCCTGCTCCTGGTTCTTCATCTGTGAACACAGAACAAAAATATTTGTTAAGCAATTCCGCTTTATCCTTATCAGCTTCTACATATTCCCCCCCTGCACCCTTGAGTCTGACAATACCACTTTTGCTCTTCCTCTTCTCACTAATATATCTGAAAAATGTCTTTTCCCCCCATTTTATTGCATTGGCTATTTCCTCCTCCTTTTGAATCTTTGCCTTCTTGACTACTTTGCTAGCTTCTCTAAGTTTTTCCAAATACAGATGCCTGTCTTCCGCTCTCTGTGATCTCTTGTATTTCATGAAGGCCTCCCTCTTTTTCTTCACTTTTTCAGCTACTTCCTTCGAAAACCATAGCGGTCTCCTGTTCCTTTTGCCTTTATTTACCATTTTAACAAAAAGGTTGGTTGCCCTTAAAATACCCCCTTTCAGTTTTGCCCATTGTTTTTCTACATCCCCCAGCTGTTCCCATCCCACTAACGACTCCCTGAGGTATTGGCCCATCTTCGCAAAGTTAGTCTTCCTAAAGTCTAAGATCCTCACCTTGGAATGGATTCTAACAGCCCTAGTCCTAATACTGAACCACACCATCTGGTGATCACTGGATGCAAAATGATCTCCCACTACAACATCAGAAACACTTTCACCATTGGTAAGCACCAAGTCCAGTATGGCCCCTTCACGTGTGGGGTCTGTTACCAATTGCCTGAATAGTTCTCCCTGTAGAGAATCCAGGATCTCCTTACTTCTAGATGATACTGCAGCAGGAATGTGCCAATCAACATCTGGCATATTGAAATCTCCTATCAGTAGCACTTCCCCTTTCCTAGCAATGCTGCGTATGTCTTCAATTAACTCTCTGTCCACCTCTTCCTCTTGTGAGGGAGGTCTGTATATCACTCCAATGCAAATAGATTTCTCTTTCCCTCTTTCTAGTTTAACCCACAATGCCTCCTCTCTCCCTTTTAAGCTCTGTAATTCCAAAGCTTTAATAGTAGTTTTTACATATAGTGCCACTCCTCCTCCTCTCTTCTTCCTACCCTGTCCTTCCTGAATAAAGTATAGCCAGGTATAGTTACATCCCAGTCATTGTTTTCTGTGAACCATGTTTCTGTAACTGCCACTAAATCCAAGTCAGCCACTCCCACCAAAGCTTCAACCTCAGGGATCTTATTTCCCATGCTACGGGCATTAATACACACTGCTTTCCATATGTTACCCCTGTTACCCATTTCCATAAAGGTATTTAATGTATCACTTACCTGGGGGCTTTCACTTACCTGGGGGCTTTCTTCACCCATCCCCAAGGAATCTAGTTTAAAGCCCTCTTCAGTAGATTAGCCAGTCTACTACCAAAGATGCGTTGACCTCTCTTGGACAGATGGATGCCATCTCTGCTTTGCAACCCTTGGAAAAGCATCCCATGGTCTAGGAAACCAAAACGCTCTCGATGACACCATCCACGCAGCCATGCATTCGTCTCCAGGATGCGAGCCTCTCTGCCTTGGCCTTTACCCTCAACAGGGAGGATTGAAGAGAACACCACCTGTGCACCTAACTGCTTCACCCTCTGTCCATGGAGAATGTGACATATGTATAATTACTTTGGAGTTGGATAAGTTTGAGCGTCATGGTCAACGGTTTTTCTTAAGGCGCAATACATCTTGTAATTCCACTTATGTAGTTTATTGCATAATTTGCCCCTGCAGCCAGCTATATATTGGCAAAACCATCCGCCCATTCCGAGTCCGTATGAGGGAACATCGCAGTAGATTAAAATGTGGTAAAAGGGGTCACGGTACAAAAAAGGTTGAGAACCACTGCCTTAGAGGAAAGGAGTGATAGAGGAGATACAATAGAGATATTTAAATACTTCTGTGGCATAAATGCGCAGGAGGAGAGTCTCTTTCGACCGAAAGCAATCTCTGCTACGAGGGGACATAGGATGAGGGTGAAAGGGGGTATACTCAGGAGTAATATGCGGAAATATTTTTTTATGGAAAGAGTGGTAGATGTGTGGAATAATTGCCCAGTGGAAGTGGTAGAGATGAGGGCAGTATCTGAATTCAAAATAGCATGGAACCATCTCAGAGGATCTCTAAGGTAAAAGGGGACTATTGTAGCTGATATGGAAGGGCAAACAAATTTATATATTCGTCACTTTGCAGAGCTTAATATAACTTCACAGTAAAATCCAAAAAGATCAGCTCCACTCTTCACCCTAGAGATAATACTGGTATTGGTACCAAAACTGTGTTCTTAAACCTTGATTCAAAAGTAATTATGTTCCTATGTTGTTCAAAAATAATTATGTTACTATGTTGTTATTATAGCAACTGGGTCTCAGACTAGACTCGGGCGACATGTGAAACTCATGAACTTGAGTAGCGCCTCAACTTGCATCAATGACCCAACATTTGTTGCACGTTTCAAAAAGCATTAAAGCTTAAATCTAATGAGGAATATAGAAAAATTGCTTATCTAAATCTGATGGAATTTTGTCCCAACGCCAGATGTCAGCGCAGTGGCGTTTCACGTCCACGCGTTTCTTCAGGGGATATCTTTAATCCATATTCATAGAAACATAGAAATATGACGACAGAAAAAGACCACATGGCCTATCTAGTCTGTCCTTCCATAACAACTACAACAGTCCACTTTTTGCCTTTAGAGATCCTCTGTGTTGGTCCCATGCTTTCTTGAATTCAGTTACTGTCCTCATCTCTACCACCTCCACTGGGAGACTATTCCACGGATCCACTACTCTTTCCGTAAAGAAATATTTCCGCATATCACTCCTGAATCTATCTCCCTTCACCCTCATCCCATGTCCCCTCGTAGCAGAACTTGCTTTCAATTGAAAGAGGCTCTCTCCCTGAACATTTATGCCACGGAGGTATTTAAACATCTCGATCATATCACCTCTATCCCGCCTTTCCTCTAAGGTGTACATATTAAGATCCTTAAGTCTGTTCTCATATGCTTTATAATGAAGCCCATTAATCATTTTGGTAGCAACCCTCTGCACCGACTCCATCCTGTTCACATCCTTTTGAAGGTGCGGTCTCCAGAATTGCACACCATACTCCAAATGAGGTCGCACCAAAGACTTATACAGAGGCATTATCACCTCCTTTTTTCTGCTAGCCATTCCTCTCCGTATGCACCCAAGCATCCTTCTAGCTTTTGCCGTCGCCTTTTCCACCTGTTTAGCTACTTTAAGATCATCAGACACAACCACGCCTAGGTCCCGTTCTTCTTTAGTGGACAAAAGTACTTCACCTCCTATACTGTATTGCTCCCTTGGATTGCAGCAGCCCAAATGCATGACCTTACATTTTTTAACATTAAATCCCAGCTGCCAAATTCTAGACCATTCTTCAAGCTTAGCTAGATCCCTCCTCATGTTATCTACCCCTTCCTGGGTGTCTACTCTATTGCAGATTTTGGTATCATCCGCAAAGAGGCAAACCTTACCCGACAGCCCTTCCGCTATATCACTAACAAAGATGTTAAAAAGAATCGGACCAAGGACAGATCCCTGGGGCACACCACTGGTAACATCCTTCTCCTCAGAGTGAGCTCCATTTACTTGTACTCTTTGTCGCCTCCCACCCAACCAATTTCTAACCCAAGCAGTAACTTTAGGGTCCATCCCTAGGGTGCTCAGTTTGTTTATAAGTCGCCTGTGAGGAACAGTGTCAAAGGCTTTACGGAAATCTAAATACACCACATCTAGAGCTCTCCCTCGGTCCAACTCCCTGGTCACCCAGTCAAAAAAATCAATCAGATTTGTCTGACAAGACCTGCCTCTGGTGAATCCATGCTGCCTCGGATCCTGTAATCCGCTGGACTCCAGAAACCTCACTATTTTCTCTTTCAGCAGCGTTTCCAATAATTTACTCACCACCGAAGTTAAACTAACCGGCCTGTAGTTTTCAACCACATCCTTACTTCCGCTTTTGTGTAAAGGCACCACATGAGCCTCTCTCCAGTCCTTTGGCACCACTCCCGACTCCAACGAGGCATTGAAAAGGTCAGTCAGTGGAGCTGCTAGAACGTCCCCAAGTTCCCTCAGTATTCTAGGGTGTATCCCATCCGGTCCCATCGCTTTGTCTACTTTAAGTTGAGCTAGTTTCTCACGAACACAGTCTTCTGAAAATAGTTCAAGATGTCCCTCGCTTCTGTTCTTATTTGTGGGTGTTTTCTGAGGTCCTGCTCCTGGTTCTTCATCTGTGAACACAGAACAAAAATATTTGTTAAGCAATTCCGCTTTATATCCTTATCAGCTTCTACATATTCCCCCCCTGCACCCTTGAGTCTGACAATACCACTTTTGCTCTTCCTCTTCTCACTAATATATCTGAAAAATGTCTTTTCCCCCCATTTTATTGCATTGGCTATTTCCTCCTCCTTTTGAATCTTTGCCTTCTTGACTACTTTGCTAGCTTCTCTAAGTTTTTCCAAATACAGATGCCTGTCTTCCGCTCTCTGTGATCTCTTGTATTTCATGAAGGCCTCCCTCTTTTTCTTCACTTTTTCAGCTACTTCCTTCGAAAACCATAGCGGTCTCCTGTTCCTTTTGCCTTTATTTACCATTTTAACAAAAAGGTTGGTTGCCCTTAAAATACCCCCTTTCAGTTTTGCCCATTGTTTTTCTACATCCCCCAGCTGTTCCCATCCCACTAACGACTCCCTGAGGTATTGGCCCATCTTCGCAAAGTTAGTCTTCCTAAAGTCTAAGATCCTCACCTTGGAATGGATTCTAACAGCCCTAGTCCTAATACTGAACCACACCATCTGGTGATCACTGGATGCAAAATGATCTCCCACTACAACATCAGAAACACTTTCACCATTGGTAAGCACCAAGTCCAGTATGGCCCCTTCACGTGTGGGGTCTGTTACCAATTGCCTGAATAGTTCTCCCTGTAGAGAATCCAGGATCTCCTTACTTCTAGATGATACTGCAGCAGGAATGTGCCAATCAACATCTGGCATATTGAAATCTCCTATCAGTAGCACTTCCTCTTTCCTAGCAATGCTGCGTATATCTTCAATTAACTCTCTGTCCACCTCTTCCTCTTGTGAGGGAGGTCTGTATATCACTCCAATGCAAATAGATTTCTCTTTCCCTCTTTCTACTTTAACCCACAATGCCTCCTCTCTCCCTTTTAAGCTCTGTAATTCCAAAGCTTTAATAGTAGTTTTTACATATAGTGCCACTCCTCCTCCTCTTCTTCCTACCCTGTCCTTCCTGAATAAAGTATAGCCAGGTATAGTTACATCCCAGTCATTGTTTTCTGTGAACCATGTTTCTGTAACTGCCACTAAATCCAAGTCAGCCACTCCCACCAAAGCTTCAACCTCAGGGATCTTATTTCCCATGCTACGGGCATTAATACACACTGCTTTCCATATGTTACCCCTGTTACCCATTTCCATAAAGGTATTTAATGTATCACTTACCTGGGGGCTTTCACTTACCTGGGGGCTTTCTTCACCCATCCCCAAGGAATCTAGTTTAAAGCCCTCTTCAGTAGATTAGCCAGTCTACTACCAAAGATGCGTTGACCTCTCTTGGACAGATGGATGCCATCTCTGCTTTGCAACCCTTGGAAAAGCATCCCATGGTCTAGGAAACCAAAACGCTCTCGATGACACCATCCACGCAGCCATGCATTCGTCTCCAGGATGCGAGCCTCTCTGCCTTGGCCTTTACCCTCAACAGGGAGGATTGAAGAGAACACCACCTGTGCACCTAACTGCTTCACCCTCTGTCCATGGAGAATGTGACATATGTATAATTACTTTGGAGTTGGATAAGTTTGAGCATCATGGTCAACGGTTTTTCTTAAGGCGCAATACATCTTGTAATTCCACTTATGTAGTTTATTGCATAATTTGCCCCTGCAGCCAGCTATATATTGGCAAAACCATCCGCCGATTCCGAGTCCGTATGAGGGAACATCGCAGTAGATTAAAATGTGGTACTGTACAAGCCCCCATAGTACAACATTGTATGATACAGAGACATAGTTTTGACATGCTAAAATGTTTCTGTATTGATCAAATTCAGCAAGGCGCAGGAGGAAAATCTAAAGACCTTACATTATTGCAATTAGAACGATGGATTTTTAAGTCAAACATGGTATCCCCTAATGGCCTTAATGCGCAGATAGAGTGGGGTGCCTGTTGTTGAACTTGCACTTTAAGATTGGAGTCACATGATTAGTAATGGTTTAAATGCTCATTGAGAAGACAAGGTCCGCATGCGCAGCGTTTTAGAGGTCATATTTAGTCGCCATTGCACAGTGGGGTGAGTGAATGTCTCACATTCTAAATCTGTAAACATCGAGATTGCATGAAAATTGATTACAGTGGTCATTTTGTTTTAAACTTTATAGATGAATATCATATGAGGAAATTATATGAATGGAATATGGATTAAAGATATCCCCTGAAGAAACGCGTGGATGTGAAACGCCACGGCGCTGACATCTGGCGTTGGGACAAAATTCCATCAGATTTAGATAAGCAATTTTTCTATATTCCTCATTAGATTTAAGCTTTAATGCTTTTTGAAACGTGCAACAAATGTTGGGTCATTGATGCAAGTTGAGGCGCTACTCAAGTTCATGAGTTTCACATGTCGCCCGAGTCTAGTCTGAGACCCAGTTGCTATAATAACAACATAGTAACATAATTATTTTTGAACAACATAGGAACATAATTACTTTTGAATCAAGGTTTAAGAACACAGTTTTGGTACCAATACCAGTATTATCTCTAGGGTGAAGAGTGGAGCTGATCTTTTTGGATATGGAAGGGCAGACTAGATAGGCCATGTGGTCTTTTTCTTTTTCTGCCGTCATATTTCTATATTTCTATTAGTCATTCCCTCTGTTAAAAAAAACTATGGATGGTAAAATGGAGATCTAGGTTATTCAGAATTAAAAACCCGGAGGGACTGAATAGGCTTCCAGAGGAGCAGTGTGGGGTGACCAAGTTATTAAGACTAAAGACTTTTTTATTTCCTTGGAAATGATGAGAGGGAGGGGTGTGTTTTATGGGATGGGGAGGAGGGTTAAAACTGTAAGCGATTTTATTGTATTATTTTAGCATCTGTTGCTGTGATTTTTTTGTAAACCATTTTGAATGAAAGGTTGAGAAAAAGACTATAAAAATGTTTATAGAAAAACAAATAAATGCATAAATACCTGGTAATGGACTGCCATACAAGGACATCCTCTATCAAACATTATCATGCAAAGGTAATAAACTTCACTAAGCCTCGCAGAGTTGTTTGCTTTTGTTTTAGTGCAGATGTTTGTGCATTAATATTGCTTCTCAAGTATCAAGGGTTTCAGCACCACAAATCTGTGCTGGGAAGTAATGCACCGCACTTATCTTAGTGCAATTAGCATGGAAATACATGCTAATGAGCTGCATATGGAATTACTTCCAAACCAGCAAACTGCACTAAAATTTAGCACTATTTTGTAATTCTCAATTAGCAACAATTGTTTTCTTCATCTCTGGAAGTGAAGTAAAGCGTAGTTACTCACCTGTATCAGGGGTTCTCCAGGGACAGCAGGAATCAGTCCTCACATATAGGTGACATCACCGCTGACAGAGTCCACATGGAGCATTTCCCCAGCTTTCAAAGAAAGCCTATGGGACATGTTACCACGCATGCGTGGTCCCCTTCCTGCCCAAGGGTGCCATCTTGCTCAGTCAGATGACAGAGCTAGGACGGCAGTAAAACTAAAACAATGTAGAGAAGCAACAGTCAGGGGAGGAAGGAGGGTTGTGAGGACTGATTCCTGCTGTCCCTGAAGAACACCTGTTACAGGTGAATAACTACAATTTCTCCAGGAACAAGCAGGAAGTCAGTCCTCACATATGGGACTCCCTAGCTCCAGGCTGTCGAGGATGGAACCACAACAGCACCAATGGGGACCGAGATGGGTAGCCATGAGTTGTAGAAGGCATGTTCCCACTGAGAGACTCTGCAAGACCCTAGTGTCCAGCGACACTATCACTCCGATATTACGGAGTACTGCCTGGCCAAAGGCACTGTCCCTGCGGGACTCGCTCTCCAGGCAGTAGTGAGCTGTGAATATATGAACTGAAGACCATGTGGCGGCCTTGCAGATTTACGTCACCGGCAATGAGCAGAGGTTGGCCACTGAAGTGGCCATCGCCCTCACACGATGTGCTGTGATTCAGTGCTCAAGGGAGAGGCCAACTTGCTCATAAGTGAGGGTAATTCAGTCCGCCACCCAAGTGGACAGAGTTTGCTTAGTCACAGGGAGCCCATCTACTGGGGTCAAAAGACATGAAAAGCTGAGGAGCTTTGTGATGGACCTGGGTCCACTGTAAGTAGAAGGATAGGGCTCATTTGCAATCCAGTGTATGAAGTACTAGTTCTGCCCTGCCGGCATGAGGCCGCAGAAAGAAGGTGGGGAGGACAACTTCTTAATTGAGGTGGAAAGGAGACACTACCTTCGGGAGGAATTTGGGATGCGTGTGAAGCACTATCCTGTTCTTGTAGAACCTTGTATATGGTGGATCTGCCACCAGGGCCTGGAATTCACTCACTCTGTCAGCGGACATAAGGGCCACCAGGAAGGCCACTTTCCAAGACAGGCACTGCAGGTGGCAAGTGGCCAGGAGCTCAAACGGTAGTTTGGTGAGCTGGGAGAGCACCACTTTAAGGTCCCACTCTGCCGCTGGAGGGTGGGGGGGGGGGGGGGGCTTGGATAGCAAGAAGCCCCAGAGGAACCTGGAGACCAGGGGCTGGCTTGAGAGGGGTTTTCCCTCGATAGGATGATGGCGAGTGTCTATGGCGTTCAGATGCAACCTAATCAAGTTAGATTTTAGTCCGGTGTGTGACAGGTGCAGTAGGTACTGAAGTACTAGTTGCACATGGCAGGAGAAGGGATTCTCCTCCCTTTCTGCACACCAGATGGAGAACCTTCTTCACTTAAAGGTATAAGCCCATTTAGTGGAGGGTTTTTGAGAGGTCAATAGGATATCCTCGACTTCTCCTGGAAGACTGAAAAGGGGCCAACGCTAACCTTTCAGCAGCCACGTTGCTAGTGTTAGTGACCCCAAATTAGGGTGCAGGTGAGAGCCCTCCTCCTGGGAAAGGAGGTCCAGGGCTTGGCCCAGAGGGACTGGGAGTGCCACTGACAGGGAAAGCAGCAGAGGGAACAAAGGTTGCCTGGACTATCTGGGGGCAATCAGTATGACTGATGCCCCTTTGCTCTGGACCTTGAAGAGGGTCCAGGTGACTGGGGGGGGGGGTGTCAGTGGGAATGCATAGAGTAGACCCTCAGACCACAGGATCAGGAAAGCATCTGCCACTACTCTCTCCAGGTGCGGCTGACTGGAGCAGACGTGGGGTAGCTGAGTGTTGTCCAGAGAGGCGAATAGACCCATCATGGGCCTGCTCCAGAGGTGGAAGAGCTGCTTCGTTACTCTGTGATTTAAGTGCCACTCGTGTGGGTGAAGGACTCTGCTTAGCCTATCTGCTAGGCAGTTGTCCTGGCCCGGGAAGTACACTGCTCGCAGAAGCATGCTGTTGTGTACTGTTAAGGAGAGGAGGGCCACTGCCTCCTGGCAGAGGGAATATGAGCCTGTGCCCCCCTGCTTGTTGATATAAAACTTGGTGACCTGGTTGGCTGTCTGGATCAGCACAGGTCAGTGTCGCAGGTGGTGGCGGAATGCTTGTAGAGCCAAGAAGATTGCCCTGAGCTCCAAAAGATTGATCTGTAGGAGTGACTCCTCCTGAGACCAGCTGCCCTGTGTATGGCAGTCTCCGCAATGTGCCCCCCAACCCAGGAGGGAGGCATCTGTGGTCAGAATCCTCTGTGGCGCAAGTGCCTGGAAGGGCATTCCCGCCTGGAGGTGGTGCAAGCTTTGCCACCAGTTGAGGGACTCCGCCAGCCTATCTCATAGCCTGCCCTTGGCCTGACTCCACTGCGAGCATAGGCACCACTGGGCTGTCTGCATGTGTAAGTGGCCTGAGGGCATGACGTGGGCCGTTAAGGCCATATGGCCCAGTAAGCAGAGAAGGAGATGAGCTGGCACTGATTGGTGGTGCTGTACCTCTCTTGCCAGTTGCCTGAGGCATTCTGCCCTCTCTCTTGGGAGGATGGTCTTGACCTGTAATGTGTCCAACTGAGCACCTATGAACTCTGTGCTTTGGACTGGTGAGAGATGAGATTGGGGTAGTTGATGACAAACCCCAGGTGCTGCAGGAGGAGGGTTGTATGCTCTGCGGCCTGACTGACCTCTGAGGCCGTACTGCTCCTGATGAGCCATTCATCCTGATAGGGGAAAATGAAAGCCCCTTGTAGATGCAGGTAGGCAGCTACCACTGCCAGGCATTTGGTAAAGACCCTTGGCGAGGAGGCCAGGCCGAAGGGTAGCACCTTGTGCTGGTAGTGCCCTCCTCCCACCATGAACTGTAGATATTGCCTGTGGGAGGGATGGATTAGGATGTGTGTGTCTGCATCCTTTAGGTCCAAGGAGCACAGCCAATCCCCTGGGTGGAGGTAAGGCAGCAGTGTTCCAAGGGAAAGCATCTTGAACTTCTCCCTCACCAGAAACTTGTTTAAGTTTCTCAGGTCTAGAATGGGCCTGAGGCCCCCAGTTCTCTTTGGGACAAGGAAGTATCTGGAATAGAAGCCTTTTTCCCATAGGTATTTGGATACAGGCTCTACTGTTTTGTAGAGCAGACCTGTGAGTTCTGAGAGCAGAAGGGTCTGGTGAAGGAGAGGTCGCACTGGGCTCTCCTGGAAAGAACATGGGTAATACCTGCTGTAGGTGAAGGAGGTATCCTTCCCTTACCACCTGCAGTACCCACTGAACTGAGGTGACACTGGCCCACTTGTGGGCGAAGAATGCCAGGTGGCCCTCTGTGGCCTAGTGAAGGTCTCATGGGAGGGGGGAGGCTCAGCCCTGGGAGTCAAATGCTCCCGACCGGGCTGGGTGGGAGCTGGAGCCTGGGGCTTCTGTGCCTATGGCTTCTGAGTCTCATGGCCTTGTATTTTAGGGTGAGAAGTCATACTAGAGAATCTCCAGTTCCTCAGTGTGCAGATCTTTGTCTGCCTCGGTTTGCACCAAGAGGGCCCTGGCCATATCCTTGACAAAGTAGTGGAAGGCTACATCTTCTGGAGGAGAATGACGCTGGGGTGCAGGGGGCGACGGATCTGAGGGAATATCTCGGTGCTGCTTGGTTTCCAGGGACGCCTCGTCGGTCTCTCACTCAGAGTTGAACGGTGACGACGAGTCCAAGGCCCTGTGACTCATAACGTTGAGGTTCGGGCCGAGTGGCCGGTGACCTCTGGCGGATCTGGGGTCTGAGTCATGGAAAATGGCCAATGGCGCGCGGAACTTGGCTCAACGACCAGGGACTCCCCCACAGACAGGGGCCCGGTCATTGGGGCAGATAATATGTATGAACAAGCCATCATTGCCTGCTACAGTGCCAGGATAGCAGTGATGTTCTGCTCCAAGGCTGCCATTCTGGTTTCCAAGCCAGAAGGCTCCGCAGCTTTCGGTGCGGGCACTGAGGACTTCGAGCCTGGCACCGGCACTCATGTGAGTGCATCCTTGATGAGGACTATGGTCTCGAAGAACCTCGCACGGTCTCTGCCGGCTGAGGAATCCTTCTTGAGGACCTTGGTAGGGTGCTTTTTGGAGCTGCCCGAGTTCCTCCTGGTGGTTTTACTGGGTTTCTCCAGTGCAACCTCGGTGGATTTCAAGGATTTTTTCTTTTTTCTCGAGGGATACGAGTTCAGCCGCTGCCGCGGGACTCCGAGGATGCTCGGGCCTCACGGGAAAGTGCTGGGCTTGGAGCTCGGCGTCTGGGAGGCCGGTGCCACGTTGTATCTGAGGAACAGTTTTTCTTGCAACTCCGACCTCTTTTTATTGGTTTTAGGTGTCATGACATGGCACGGGTTGCAGAAGGTGCTGACATGGTCTGGTACCAGGCAGCGCATGCAGCAGCCGGGGACGGTGCCGACTTGAGGCAAGAGAAGCCGGTACACAAACCAGGAAAAGCGTAGTTACTCACCTGTAACAGGTGTTCTCCAGGAGCAGCAGGAATCAGTCCTCACTTATGGGTGACGTCGGCGCCGACGGAGCCCTCGCGGAGCAATTTTCCCCAGCTTTCAAAGAAAGCCTTTGGGAATTGCAGCGCGCATGCGCGGTCGTCTTCCCGCCCGAGGGTGCCATCTTAGCCAGTCAGATGACATAGCTAAAAAAGACAGCATAAAAATTTGCAAAAAGAACATAAGCAGACGATTGCAACTCCAAGGGGAGGAGGGAGGGTAGTGAGGACTGATTCCTGCTGCTCCTGGAGAACACCTGTTACAGGTGAGTAACTACGCTTTCTCCAGGACCAAGCAGGAAGTCAGTCCTCACTTATGGGACTCCCAAGCTCAAGGCTACCGGAGACCCTAAGCACAAAAATGAGCTCCCTCTAGCTCAGCAGCACAGAAGGATAGAATCTTCGCTGAATTATCACCCACCGGTAGCCCACATCCGGGATGGAGGGTAGGAGTTGCTCAGACCTCAAAGAGATTACGGAGGACTGCCTGTCCGAAAGCACTGTCCCTACGGGACTCCCTCTCGAGACAGTAATGGATCGCAAAAGTCTGGCTCGAAGACCAAGTAGTGGCCCGGCAGATGTCCAGCGGAACAGAGCGGAGGTAAGCCACTGACGTAGCCTTTGCCCGAACGCAATGAGCCGTGACTCGACTTTCTAAGGAGAGTCCGGCTGCCCCATAAGCCCAAGAGATACAGTCCGCAACCCAGATGGACAGAGTACGCTTGGAGACCGGGAGCCCCAATTTATTGGGGTCAAAAGACACAAAAAGCTGAGCAGCTTTACGGTGCTCCCGCGTACGGTCAAGGTAGAAGTTCAATGCCCTTCTACAGTCCAGGGTATGGAGGACCGTTTCAGCTCGGCTGGAGTGTGGTCTGGGAAAGAAGGTTGGAAGTACCACCTCCTGATTGATGTGAAAAGGGGAGACCACTTTAGGCAGAAATTTTGGGTGAGTCCGTAGGACTACCCTATTCTTGTAGAACCTAGTGTAAGGGGGATCAGACACGAGGGCCTGCAATTCACTTACGCGTCTAGCGGAAGTGAGGGCTATCAAGAACAGTGTTTTCCAAGACAGAAAACGGAGAGAACAGGTAGCCATAGGTTCAAAAGGCGAACAGGTGATCCGCTGCAAAACCACATTCAGGTCCCAGTCAGGCGCTGGCGGGCGCAGAGGTGGTTTAAGTAGAAGGAGACCTCGGAGAAACCTCGCTACGAGAGGGTCGCTTGAGAGAGGTCTACCGTCCACCGGCACATGATGTGCCGAAAGAGCACTGAGGTGAACTTTGACGGAGTTGGACTTAAGTCCCAGATTAGAGAGGTGTAGCAAGTACTGCAAGATCACCGACACCGGGCAGGAGAAGGGATCCTGAGACTGTTGGGTACACCAGACTGCAAAGCGACGCCATTTAAGGGCGTAGCATTTGCGGGTAGAAGGCCGTCGCGAAGCCAAGACGACCTCCTCCACCTCCGCCGGCAGGAGAAGGGGAGCAAGGACCACCCTCTCAGCAGCCAGGCCATGAGGTTGAGAGACCTGAGGTTGGGGTGCAGTAGGGACCCCTGATCCTGAGTGAGGAGATCCGGTTGTACCCCCAGAGGGATTGGATCCTCCACCGCCAGTTGCAGTAGGAGCGGAAACCACGGCTGCCTGGGCCAGCGAGGGGCCACCAGGATCATGAAGGCGTTGTCTCGGAGAACCTTGAAAAGAGTCCGAGAGACTAGCGGGATGGGAGGGAAAGCGTACAGAAGGCTCCCCGACCATGAGATCAGAAAAGCGTCCGCCGCAACCCGAAGGGGGTGTGGCTGATGAGAGCAGAAGCGAGGAAGCTGCCGGTTGTGAGGACTGGCAAAGAGATCCACCGTGGGGAGGCCCCACTTGAGGAAGAGCTGCTGAACTACCAAGGGATCCAGACGCCACTCGTGCGGCTGGAGGACCCTGCTGAGTTTGTCCGCAAGGCAATTTTCTTGGCCCGGGAGATAAACTGCCTTGAGGAGAATGCCGTGACTGACGGCCCAAGAGCAGAGCTTCTGTGCCTCCCGGCAGAGGAGGAAGGAGCCCGTGCCCCCCTGCTTGTTCACGTAGAACATGGCAACTTGATTGTCCGTCTGGACAAGGACGGACTGGTGGGAAGTCAGGTGAGAGAAGGCCTTGAGAGCTAGGCGGATCGCCCTGAGCTCCAGGAAGTTGATCTGCTGAGCAGACTCCCACGTGGTCCAGAGGCCCTGAGTACGTGCCTCTTGGCAATGTGCTCCCCAGCCCAGGAGGGATGCATTGGTGGTCAGCACCCGGGTCGGCTGAGGTGACTGGAAAGGCATTCCGAATATGAGGTTCGGCTGCCGGAGCCACCACCGGAGAGACGAGATCAGCGGCTCGGAGACGCGCACTAGGTCTGCTAGGCCGCCTGTGGCTTGACGCCACTGCTGGCGGAGACACCATTGAGCAGACCGCATATTCAGGCGGGCATTGGGGGTCACATGGACGGTGGAAGCCATATGGCCGAGTAGTCTCAGGAAGCGCCTGGCGGAGACCAGGGGCTGGCTGCGAAAGCGGTCGGCTAGGTCCATGAGCCGTTGAGCCCTGTCGAGCGGTAGGTATGCTCGCGCCTGAGGAGTGTGCAGCCTTGCGCCGATGAACTCGAGATCCTGTGAGGGGAGCAAAGTGGCCTTTGCGAAGTTTATAACAAAGCCCAAGCGCTGCAGAAGAGTCACCGTGCGGCGCGTGGCGTTGGTGACCTCCCGAGCGGACGCTGCTCTGATGAGCCAGTCGTCGAGGTACGGAAAGACATAGAGGCCGTGAAGCCGGAGATGGGCCGCCACGACCGCGAGACATTTTGTGAAGACTCGCGGTGCGGAGGACAGGCCAAAGGGCAGTACTCTGTACTGGTAATGATTTCCTGCCACCACAAACCTTAGGTATTGGCGGTGGCTTGGGTGGATGAGGATGTGCGTGTAGGCATCCTTTAGATCCAAGGAGCATAGCCAATCTCCCTGCTGGAGGTAGGGCAGAAGGATTCCAAGGGTAAGCATTTTGAACTTCTCCCGCACAAGGAACTTGTTGAGGTTGCGCAAGTCCAGGATGGGTCTGAGGCCCCCTGTTCTCTTTGGTATCAGAAAATACCTGGAATAAAAGCCTTGACCTCTCAGGTGGTGTGGCACCGGTTCCACCGCCTGATCCTGCAGAAGACCTGCTAACTCCTGAAGGAGTAATTCCCTGTGCAGAGGGGGTCGCGGAGGTTCTCCCGGAAAATAGGAGGGAGGGACCTGGTGGAAGTGGAGAAGATAGCCTTCTCGCACGACTTGAAGCACCCAGGCATCTGCGGTGATGCTGGACCACCTGTGGGCGAAGTGAACCAGCCGGCCTCCGGTGCTGGGAGGAACCAGCGGGGGGGGGAGAGGCTATGCTTTGCGAGTCAAAAACCCCCACCCTGCTGAGCAGGGGCTGGTGGTGCAGGCTTGGGGGCTTGCTGCCTACGGGACCCGTTACCCCGTCCCTTGGCCTGCTGGCCCTGTTGGGGAGCTGCAGGGGCCTGATAATGGGGGTATTGTTTGTAGGCAGCCGCCTTCCTCGGGTAAAAGGACTTTTTTCCCCGAGCCCTTCTTTTTCTGGGAAGGGGCGGAGGTCTTCCTAGAAAGCCTGGTCCTGGTGAGAGTCTCAGTCTCAATTTGTGCAGCCTTTTCCGCCATGGGCTTGCCAAAGAGGTTCTCGCCTCGGCAGGGGACATCGACCAACTTGTCCTGCACCCAGGGCTCAAGGTCTGACGACTGAAGCCAAGCCTGTCGGCGGGCACCGATGCCGGCTGCGGCCACTCGAGCCGACGCTTCAAAGCCATCATAGGCTGCCCGGGACATGAACTTTGAGCATTCCCGAATGCCAGTGGACAAGGCCAGGAACCTCCGCAAGGGTTCCTCGGACAGACCAGCGGAGAATCCGGCTAGCTCTTTAGCCAGATCCCGGAGATACATGCCCATGTACAGCTGGTAAGTCTGGACACGACATGCGAGCATAGAGCCCTGGAAACACTTCTTACCAAGGCCATCCAGGTTACGGGCCTCCCTGCCAGGGGGCACCGAGGAGTGCATCTTCTGGCTCTTAAGACGATGCATGGCCGATTCCACTACCATGGAATGGTGTGGTAGCTGTGCCTTTTGGAAGCCAGGGCTCTTGCGGACCCGATAGATAGAATCGACCCGCTTGCTCAGGACCGGCGAGGAGGCCGGACTCTCCCACATGCGGAAGAGTAGTCGTTCCAGCATAGGAGGAACCGGTACAGTAAAGTGTTCCCTCGCGGGAGAGTCATACTGGAGGGCGTCGAGCTCTTCGGCTCGAGGCTCCTCCTCGGGATCCGCAGGGAAGGCCAAAGCCTTGGCCATATCCCTGACGAAGTCCGAGAACCGCGCATCCTCCGGGGGGGACTGCTTCCGAGGTTCGGACTCAGGTGAGTCCGAGGGGACACACCGAGTCCGAAAAGAATCAGGTGACTCTTCCTCTTCAGACTCCCAGACCTACTCCGACGAGGAATCGGTGGGGTCGGCCCGGGCAGGGCGCGGCGCCTGCCGCCCCGACGCCGAGGGAGTCGGCGTCGGCGACCTCGGTCCCGAACGGGAGGCCGAGGGTGACCTCGACCGAGGATCGACTCGAGTTCTCATCGACTCGAGGATCGGCTCGGTCTCCGGGGTCGACTTGGACGTCGACGTCCCGGCGGTCGGGGCAGCGGCGCCAGCGAGGCCAGCGAGCAGTGCCCGCTGCTGGTCCATGAAGGCAGACAGTCTGCTCTCCAAGGCCGTCAACCTGAGTCCGAGCTCAGGTGACCCAGCAGCCCCCGACTCGGGCCCCGACGGCGTCGGGCCCGACGTCGGCTGTCGCGGAGGCGAGTCCAGAAGGACCACAGGACTTACCCGAGCAGGCATCTCCGACTCCAGGCGAGGTCGCTTCGGGAGGTGTTCCTTCTCCAAGGACCCGGGGCGGCTATCGGGGCTATGCGACCTGGCCCTCGCGGAACCAGGAGCGTCCACCGACGCCGCCCTCGCGGGTTTCACCGTCCGACGATGGTCCCCGGAGGGAGAACCCCGGTCGGAGGAACTCCGGCGACGGTCCGAGCTGGAGCCTTTTGACGCGGAGGCCTCCGACGAGGTCCGGGTACGGCTGGGGTCAGCGAAGATTCGATCACGCTGATGCCGCCGACTTCTCAACGCCTTTGAGGACATTTTGCCGCAGGGCCCACAGATCAGTTCCTCATGATCCGGGCCCAGGCAGCGGAGGCAAAAGTCGTGTGTGTCAGTGAGTGACATATTTCGGTCACACTGACCACACCGCTTAAAGCCACTGGCAGCCATCGGGGGAAAAAGGGCCCCTGCGAGGTCAAAGGACCGGGCTGCCAGGGAAAAACGAAAACGAAAGCTGACAAAGTCAGAAAAACCGAAAAAAGTGAGAGGACTCGTGACCGGCGTCGCGAGTCCGGGCGGGAAAAAGATCGGCGTCGAACCGAAGGAAAAAGGATAAAATAATGAAGAAAAATCGACTTTTTCGCGGGGACAAGACGGGGACGTCTGTAGGGCTCCGCGGAAAAAAGAAGACTGGCTAAGATGGCACCCTCGGGCGGGAAGACGACCGCGCATGCGCGCTGCAATTCCCAAAGGCTTTCTTTGAAAGCTGGGGAAAATTGCTCCGCGAGGGCTCCGTCGGCGCCGACGTCACCCATAAGTGAGGACTGACTTCCTGCTTGGTCCTGGAGAACTAACTATTTTGAGGATAATTAGCAAGGATTTTTCTGGGGAAACAGGACAGACGTCCATTGGGCTCCGCGAAAGAAGGAGTCTGAGCAAGATGGCATGTCCCAAAGGCTTTCTTTGAAAGCTGGGGAAATGCTTTGTGCAGGCTCCATTGGCGCCAACGTCACCCATATATGAGGACTGACTTCCTGCTTGTTCCTGGAGAAAATTTAAATTTTCTTTTGAATTCACTGGAAATAATGAGAAGTTAAAACATTAGTTGTCAAGGATCTGAGATCCCCCAAGTTGGGGGCATCTGGAATGGGATTTTCAATTTGCCTGAAATTGAATTTGCCTGAAATTGCCTGACCCGGAAGCTCAGAGATACAGAAATCCTGCCCTGGGACCTTGCATCAGAACCTAAGAGCCAGAAAACTTGCACTAAGGCCCCCAAACAAAAGTATCCTAGCACCAGACCTACTAATTAACCCTCACCCACATGCTTAACCACCTACTTTTCACCTATTTCACTTATTCTCCCCCTCCCCCACCCTACCCATCTATTCCCCCTCCCCCACCCTACCCACTTACCACCACCTATCACTTTCTTACCTACACCCACACCCCATATCCCATCACAAACCAGCCCCATCCCCATCCATTCAGCCTACAATCAAAAAAACGTATCTGAAGAAAGTTCCTCTTCCTCTTCCACTTCCAGATGTTCACTTAAGGTCACAGACTTCATCTGAAGGTAACATTGAAGTAAAGTTAGCTTCAGAAACTAATTTTAATACTTCCATTTCAATGTACTTTTTTACTGTAGCTCATTTTTAGCACAGATTTTTCACTTCAGTGATTTCTGCATATCTTTATTTTATTACATCAGCAATAAAGTAAAAAAATGAATATGGAAATAAAAAAGTTGTGTTAAAAATCTAATTCAGATTTTTAATGCAGTCTTACATCAGTCTGTATGTTTACAATGCCTGAGTCAATATTCCAGATAGCAATTGCTCTCAAAGCTTCCCATCATACAGTTGAATATGTAGCAAAACTACTGAGCGAAGAGACTGAAAGAGCAGGTCTCTGCAGGGTACAACTGGGGTGGCTCTATCATTAGGTGACCACCTCAGATGGCAAAATTTTTCAGTGGTAAAAAGTGACCCCACAACATTCTGCAGCAGCTGCCACATCTCTTCCTGGTCCTAGTTCTGTTCTCCGCTGCCACCATTTTTCTCAAAGTTGGCGATGATGGCATGAAGTTAAATACTAACTATGGAGTCTTTCAGACACACCACACACTTCCAAGGATCTGCAGGTGCCACCTCCCTCTGATATGAAAAATATGCATCAAAGGGGACTGGGACCAAGACTGGCAGGGCTTCGGAAGTGCTCAAATCTCTGAAAGAGCCTGCACTTAGGATTCAACGTCTTGCTGCCGACCTCGGGAGAAGTGGTGGCAAGAAGCTAAATCCTTAGTGAGAGCTCTTTCAGAGACTTGAGCACTTTGGAAGCATGAAAATCTTTGAAGGACCCGTGCTTAAGATTTAGTTTCTTGCCACTGCTGCAGATCTCGGGAGAAGCAGCGGCAGGGGTAGTCAGGGGAAGGGAGGGGCATAATGGACACAGAGGACCATGAGAGGGTGGGGAGATGCTAGACATGGTGAGGAAAGGGGGCAGATGAAGGGGGTATGTTGGACCTGGGAGGGCAGACGAAAGGAGGATGCTGGACACTGAAGGCAGTCAAAGGTGATGGAGGGGGGATTCTGGACATGAAAAGTAGTCTTAGGAATACGAAGGATTGATTCTGGACATGGAAGGGAGCCATAGAGAGATGGGGGGAGGATGCTGATATGGGAGAAGACCAGAGGGAGATGAGAATGCTGGGCATGGGTGGAAGTCATAGGGAGATGGAGGGAGGATGCTGGATATGGGAGGGGGCCAAAAGGAGATGGAGATGCTGGATATGGGAGGGGGCCATAGGGACATGGGGGGATGCTGGACACGGGGAAGACAACACACAATAAGACTCCCTACTCAAGAGCTCTTTTTCAAAATTAACATTTGTTGGACTTTTTTATCAATCAAAAGCGGTTATAAACAAACAGCTTTTCTAATTTTTTAAAGTCCATTTTATTCTATATAAATAGTGATCATGCAACTAAATTAGAAAAGTATCCAAAAAGAAACCAACTGTGACCATTGCATTTCAAATAGTTCTAACTCATTCTGCATCAGGGTATGGACAATCCAGATACTCATCTGAATAGGTCAAGTAGAACAAGGCTTCAAACATGAGCCTGCTGGAGACACATCCAAAACGAGCCATCAAAGAGCTTTCATGGCTTATGGGGAAGATGGCCCTGGCGTTCTTATTTGAAGAGGATAACCCCTCCCCAAAGAAAATGACATAAAAAAACCCTTTCACACAACAGGTGCACCAAATCATCAAAGCAAAATATGTTAATCAACTTGATGATTAAGACTAATAGGAGGTACTACTACTACTACTGAGCATTTGTATAGCGCTACAAGACATATGCTGCGTTGCACACACATGTAAGAGACAGTCCCTGCTCATCAGAGCTTACAATCTAGTCAAGACAGACAACACAGTAGGTGTAGACAGGGATACATCTAGGGGGAATGGTAAGGAAACACAAAGGAGGTCAGGTGAGTTAAAATGCGAAAGCAGCACTGTGTTCAGCATAAAAATCTAGAATTGTTCTTTGTAATTCAATCGAGCACCACAATCAACCCCCCTCCAGCAAAATGGAACATGATCAATTATGCGCCTGTACAATTGATCAAAAGAATGATAGTATTGTAAACAATGTTCCACAATCAGAGCACTAGTATTTAGACGAGAAAGATATTCACGCAATCTCTGAATCATAGTTCACCCTACATATAACGTTTTGCAGAGACACAGAAGAACATAAACAACATAGCATGATGTTGTAAGCTATCTAGACTGACAAGGTCGCATCACTAGAGTCAGGGTCCATGTTTCACCCTGAATAGTAGAATTGCAAAATTCACAAGTAGTGCATGAAAAATACCCAACAAGGTCAGGCTTAGTAAAATCAGGATCTTTCCAAGTAATCGAGAGGTTTACAAAATTTGCTATATTTTTACTCCGGGGGTATGCCACAGTGGGGGAACTCTACTAACCTCAAAACCCTTCACTCTAATCTATAACTATTCCCCACTCGTTGAGTGAATCTACAAGTGACTGACACCTTTAACAATTACTATTTTTTTGTCAGAAGTTTTTGCCTTGAGAGATTACTCCCTCCTGAAGCGTAACTTCCCTTTTAATCAATTATGTGGTAACCTAACCACTGTGTAAAATATTGTGAAATAATCGCATTTAACTTTAATGCTATCTCACAATAACCCAAATCTGCAGATCATATCGAGAAAGATGTGTTCGATATGATCTGCAGATTTGGGTTATTGTGAGATAGCATTAAAGTTAAATGCGATTATTTCACAATATTTTACACAGTGGTTAGGTTACCACATAATTGATTAAAAGGGAAGTTACGCTTCAGGAGGGAGTAATCTCTCAAGGCAAAAACTTCCGACAAAAAAATAGTAATTGTTAAAGGTGTCAGTCACTTGTAGATTCACTCAACGAGTGGGGAATAGTTACAGTGGGGGAACTCAGCAAAGCATGCATGTGACTGCAGAATACACCAATGTCTATAAATAATAGACACTATAGCCACAGTCTTAGTTGAAAAGGGGAGCACACCAACTAAAGGGGGAGGGGTTCATCACATTCAGTAGCAGAGTTGACAGGATGAAGTAGTAACTCACGCTGGGCATACAACCCGTGCAAAAATGTTTTTTTTTTAACAGTAACAAGTGGATACCCATGATCCAGATACTACTGGATAAACATTTTCACATGGTATACATAACCCTTTTCAGAAAAGAGTTGACGAAAACTTAACAACGGGCTCATACGGAGTACCACTTTTAACTTATGAGGATGGTGGCTCGTAAAATATAGCAGATTATTCCCTGCAACTGTTTTTTCATAAATGTAGTACTCAGGGCTGGCCCAAGGGTTTCTACCATCCTAGGCAGAAGCCCTGGAGCGCTGCCCGCCTTCTCCATGCTGAGCTGCACTGCTGCTGATTCTGGTGGTGGGGTTGAGGGGCATCTCAGCGGCAGCAGCAGGCCATGTGCTTCGGCACACATGGCCTGCTGCTTCTGACCCTCTAGGTGGCAGGTCATGTGTGCCAAAGCACATGGTTTGCCACTGCCACCGAGCTGACACCACCACTGGAATCAGTGGCAGTGGGGAGTAGCGGCAGCCTGGTGTGGCTCGGCTCAACACTGGGGGGGGGGGGGGTCAGGACATGTGTGCCGTGCCATGTATAGCCATGTGCAGGCCATGTTTAGGCCTAGGCCTGCCACACCCAGGTTCACCTAGTGGATGAGCCGGCCCTGGTAGTACTTCAAGAAAAATTATTGCTTAGGATATACATATCCAAAAATGCTATTTTCTGCTGATCATAAGTACATTCATATTTCAAGTTGGACTTCTGAACATTCAGCCAATCAATAAAGATGTAATGAGTCCAACGAACCCTGCCATAGGCAAAAGATATCATCAAGATATCGCTTTCATATTCTTAGAGAAGACATCCAAACAGATGAATACAATATGTCTCTTCAAATGCTACGACATAAAGAGTAGCTACAGTATAGTAGGGACTACAGTTGCCCCCATAGCTATGCCAAATTTTTTGATGGTAAAATTTGATATTAAAACAAAAATAATTCTCAGAGAGAACCAGATACAATAAAGCCATAACAAAAGAATAGGAAGACGAGAAGGCAAAATATTCTGCCAATCAAGATGGGTCAAGACTTGCATAGCCTCCAACTGGTCCAAATTGGTATACATAGAGACCACATCAAAAGTTACAAGTCACACATATCCCTCTAAATCCTGTACATCTGCTAAAACATTAAGCATATGGGAGGAATCTTTAAGATAAGATCGAGCTCTCATAGCCAAAGGATTAAGAAGCTTATCTATAAAAATAGATGGCGGCACTAGTAACGAGTCATTGCTTGCCACAATGGGCCGCCCCGGAGGGGCACTCAGACTTTTATGAATCTTTGCAAAGTATAGAAAATAGGCACCAAGGGTTGTTTCTTCGAGAGAAACTGAAATTCTTTTTGCAAATCCACTAGTAACAACAACTTCAATTTGAGATTGCATAGAAACATAGAAATATGATGACAGAAAAAGATCACATGGCCTATCTAGTCTGTCCTTCCATATCAACAACATAGTCCCCTTTTTTCCTTTAGAGATCCTCTGTATTTGTCCAATGCTTTTTTGAATTCAGTTACTGTCCTCATCTCCACCATCTCCACTGGGAGACTATTCCACGGATCCACCACTCTTTCCGTAAAGAAATATTTCCACATATCACTCCTGAATCTATCCCCCTTCACCCTCATCCCATGTCCCCTTGTAGCAGAACTTGCTTTCAATTGAAAGAGGCTCTCCACCTGAACATTTATGCCACGGAGGTATTTAAACATCTCAACCATATCACCTCTATCCCGCCTTTCCTCTAAGGTGTACATATTAAGATCCTTAAGTCTGTCCTCATATGCTTTATAATAAAGACCACAAACCATTTTAGTAGCCACCCTCTGCACTGACTCCATCCTGTTCAAATCCTTTTGAAGGTGCGGTCTCCAGAATTGCACACTATACTCCAAATGAGGTCACACCAAAGACTTATATAGAGGCACTATCACCTCCTTTTTTTCTGCTAGCCATTCCTCTCCGTATGCACCCAAGCATCCTTCTAGCTTTTGCCGTCGCCTTTTCTACCTGTTTAGCTACTTTAAGATCATCAGACACAACCACGCCTAGGTCCCGCTCTTCTTTAGTGGACAAAAGTACTTCACCCGCTATACTATATTGCTCCCTTGGATTGCTGCAGCCCAAATGCATGACCTTACATTTTTTAACATTAAATCCCAGCTGCCAAATTCTAGACCATTCTTCAAGCTTAGCTAGATCCCTCCTCATGTTATCTACACCTTCCTGGGTGTCTACTCTATTGCAGATTTTGGCATCATCGGCAAAGAGGCAAACCTTACCCGACAGCCCTTCCGCTATATCACTAACAAAGATGTTAAAAAGAATCGGACTAAGGACAGATCCCTGGGGTACACCACTGGTAACATCCTTCTCCTCAGAGTGAGCTCCATTTACCTGTACTCTTTGTCGCCTCCCACCCAACCAATTTCTAACCCAAGCAGTAAGTTTAGGGTCCATCCCTAGGGTGCTCAGTTTCTTTATCAGTCGCCTGTGAGGAACAGTGTCAAAGGCTTTACTGAAATCTAAATACACCACATCTAGGGCTCTTCCTCGGTCCAACTCCCTGGTCACCTAGTCAAAGAAATCAATCAGATTTGTCTGACAAGACCTGCCTCTGGTGAATCCATGCTACCTCGGATCCTGTAATCCGCTGGACTCCAGAAACCTCACTATTTTCTTTTTCAACAGCATTTCCAATAATTTACTCACCACTGAAGTTAAACTAACCGGCCTGTAGTTTTCAACCACATCCTTACTCCCGCTTTTGTGTAAAGGCACCACATGAGCCTCTCTCCAGTCCTTTGGCGCCACTCCCAAATCTAACGAGGCATTGAAAAGGTCAGTCAGTGAAGCTGCTCGAACATCCCCAAGTTCCCTCAGTATTCTAGGGTGTATCCCATCCGGTCCCATCATTTTGTCTACTTTAAGTTGAGCTAGTTTTCTTCTGAAAATTGTTCAAGATGTCCCTCGGTTCTGTTCCTGTTTGTGGGTGTTTTCTGAAGTCCTGCTCCTGGTTCTTCATCTGTGAACACAGAACAGAAATATTTGTTAAGCAATTCCGCTTTATCCTCTTCAGCTTCTACATATTCCTCCCCTTCACCCTTGAGTCTGACAATACCACTTTTGCCCTTCCTCTTCTCACTAACATATTTGAAAAATGTCTTATCCCCCCATTTTATTGCGTTGGCTATTTCCTCCTCTTTTTGAATCTTTGCTTTCCTGACTACTTTGCTAGCTTCTCTAAGTTTTTCCAAATATAGATTCCTGTCTTCCTCTCTCTGTGATCTTTTGTATTTCATGAAGGCCTCCTTCTTTTTCTTCACTTTTTCAGCTACTTCTTTCAAAAGCCATAGCGGTCTCCTTTTCCTTTTACCTTTATTTACCATTTTAACAAAAAGATTGGTTGCCCTTAAAATATCCCCTTTCAGTTTTGCCCACTGTTTTTCTACATCCCCCAGCTGTTCCCATCCCACTAACGACTCCCTAAGGTATTGGCCCATCTTGGCAAAGTTAGTCTTCCTAAAGTCTAAGACCCTCACCTTTGACTGGATTCTAACAGCCCTAGTCCTGATATTGAACCACACCATCTGGTGATCACTGGATGCAAAATGATCTCCCACTATAACATCAGAAACACTTTCACCATTGGTAAGCACCAAGTCCAGTATGGCCCCTTCACTTGTGGGGTCTGTTACCAATTGCCTGAATAGTTCTCCCTGTAGAGAATCCAGGATCTCTTTTACTTTAGATGATACTGCAGCAGGAATATGCCAATCAACATCTGGCACATTGAAATCCCCTATCAGTAGCACTTCCCCTTTCCTAGCAATGCTGCGTATGTCTTCAATTAACTCTCTGTCCACCTCTTCCTCTTGTGAGAGAGGTCTGTATATCACACCAATGCAAATAGATTTTTCTTTCCCTCTTTCTAGTTTAACCCACACTAGTAGGATCTTCAGAGAGAAGCTCATAATATTTTCCATCACCCAGTATCTGTAAATCTCATCATCTTGCTGCTGCTTTGACTGAATCACCACTGCTCCCCATTTGTCCTCTCTGTGTATTACAATCTGATCATTATTAGATAGAGCCATAAAATCAAAATGTTGTTGTTGAGTTAAATTCCAAGAGATAGGAAAAAAATATTTTTCTTAATTACTACATCCTGCAGAGCCAACCTTTGAAATGCCAAAATCACTGGATCCATGTAGAAGGAAGACTCGCTATTGAATTATCTATAGTCAATAAGTGCTGAGACATTTACTGTAGATCTTGATCACAAGCTCATGAAAAAGGCCATATAGGGTATGAGCTAAGTCCATTGTTCTCTGGAGAGGTGAGTCAAAAATTTAATATGTAGGTTACAATAGCAAATGTTTTGTTTGGAAAAAAACTAAAATCTGCTTTCAAAGTGAGAATCTCATCATGACTGTCAAGGATGATAGTGAAGGTATCATGGGTCCGTTTTACTGCATCAGTACCTGACTGGCCTGCCATCATTTATGGAGCTAAGAATTCTGCCTTATATCTGAAAATTTTAGAGAAGAATGCCAGGCCATCTCTTTATGAGTTGAAGCTTAGTTAAAATTAGGTCTTACAGCAAAACAATATCTCTAAACAAATTTACTACAAAATGGCTGGAGAAGAGATTTTGTGTTTTGAATTGTCCAAGTCAAAGTCCCATCCTAAACCTTGCTAAAATGTTGTTACAAGACCTGAAGCAAACTTCATGCAAGGAAGCCCTCAGATGTCACAGAACTGAAAAAGGTTTTGTATGGAAGAAGGGACCAACATTCCTCAAGGGTGATGGAATAAAAACATAAGAAACTGTCACACTGGGTCTGACCAAAGGTGCATCCAGTCCACTATCCTGTTTTCAACAATATAGTAACATAGTAAATGACGACAGATAAAGACCAGCATGGTCCATCTAGTCTGCCCAGCAAGATGGCAAGAGTAGGTGCACCTGTCGCTCTGTGCAGGCCACCCCTCCCCATGTCTTTCTTTAGGGGTAAACCCACCACTCCAGGTAGGACACCCCTATTTGTTGAGACATTTTATATTTGTTGAGACGTTATATGATTCAGAAGTTAGATGGTACCGTTTATTTTGTTTTTATCCTATTGCTGTAAAGGGATCCACTGTGTTTGTCCCATGCCTTTTTGAATTCTGTCACCGTGTTTGCCCCCACCACTTCCATCGGGGGCAAACATGGTGACAGAATTCAAAAAGGCATGGGACAAACACAGTGGATCCCTTTACAGCAATAAGCCATTCCAATTCATCCTGCTAGGCAAGTCCAGACAAGTGGGTTAAGTCCCCCTGCCAGCAGATGTTGGAGTTAGAGAAAGTGCAAGAAGCATCAGAGACTGGGCTCTGGCATAAAGAGGCTCCCCTAGGTGTCACCCACAGTATTTCTCTGTCTCCAGCAGATGATGGATATTTTCTACTTTTCTCCTGGCAGTCAGCCACGTTGTTGGTTTAGGTTCCTCTGCCAGTAGAGATCACGTCGAGTTTCATTGGTGGAGGTCTTCACGGATCACTAGAGATGTTCCCCTTGAAGTTTCCCACTCGGATTCCTCCTTGTAGCTGGCTCTGGGAAGCTCCTGGTCAGGAGGACCAGTGTAGCGCTAAAATGGGAGAAAGAAATGTTGTTCCTGGTCGAGGACCAGCGGGCACATGTAAGGGGTGAGCTGCCTGTACAAACACTGAGGAATGTCTGGCTAAGTACCTTTTTAAATTTCCTTTGGCCATCTAAAGCCTAAGAAGCTCATACAGCCTTTATTTGCTTTAAGTCTGCATTCTCGGCTTTGGCTGTTACCGGGGAAACTGCAATGGGCTTAGCCCCCCTGCCTCCCTCTGGTATCACTGCAGTGTTCTCACTAAGCAGAGCTTCTCTACAGTGCTTGGAGCAGGGAGTTCCCTTCTCTCAGCTCGGGCCTGCTGCGCAACTCCTTCCCACCCATTTTCCTGTTAATTGGGCTTCTCCGGGCTTGCCGCGCAGCTCTCACAGTGCTGTGGCGACAGTTTTGCAGCAGATGCTCCCACCGTTTTTCTGCACCCCGAGCATTGGAGCAGCATCGATGAGTAGCGCTTTTCACCCCAGGCGATTGGCAGTCGGTATTTTATTTATTTATTTAGACAGTTTTGTATACCACCTTATCCTTCAATCAAAGTGGTCACAACACAATTGGGGGATACATTTAACACGAGGGGATATGAGACACATACACTAATACTTACAGGGAACATGGGCAATGGAGAGTTAAGTGGCTTGCCCAAGATCACAAGGAGCACCTGTGGGACTAGAAACCCCAGTCCTTCTGACCCAAGGTTGCTGTCCTCTAGTGGGTATGCCATCCTCTCTGCTTCGGTACCTTTCCTGTGGCAATAAATGCTGCATTTTGAATGACAGGCTGTGCTCTGATCATCCCGGGGAGTCCTTGAGCTCTGCTCAAGACTCTTTGCGAGCAGTGCTAAAAGAAGCTGAGCACACTACTTTGGCCATTCTCACAATGGATGTCCCGCTGGCTTCTGCATAAGACCGTTTTTCAGCTTCTCAAGTGGGGGAGGCCCTCCCCCCATCCGTCTTGCTCCCTCAGCAGCCCAGTGCAGCAGGACAAGCATTAGAGAGCAAAGATCAGAGCTCTGTGCATTTTATGGCCCTGCCTACTTGGATCCCCACGCAATGAATCCCTTCTCCACCAAGGTGTCTGAACCATCTCGTCCTACGCAGAAGCACCCTAGAGACATCCCTCCCTGGATAGAGGGTGTCCTCCCAAGGAAATGTCAAGATCATCTCTCTGTCGATGACAGCCTGCACTCTTCTGACCATGAGGATGGGAATGGTCTTCCTCTGACGATCAAGCCAAGGATCTGGAGGACACTCACGATGTTCGTTTGTTCCACAAAGAGGAAGTTTTGTCCTTGATTACGCAGGTGTTTGACGCCTTGTGCCTTTCTGACATGCCAGGTCAGGATGCACCCCTGGTGGCTTCTCAGACAGATCCTATTCTTCAAGGCATTGGACAGCCTTTGAACGCTTTCCCGTTCCCTCTAGAACTGCAACAGATGGTCTTCTCCATAGTAACATAGTATGTGATGGCAGATAAGGACCAGTATGGTCCATCTAGTCTGCCCAGCAAGACGGCAAGAGTAGGTGCACCTGCCACTCCGTGGAGGTCACCCCTCCCCATGCCTTTGTTTAGGAGTGTACCCACCGCTCTGTGTAGGTCACCCCTGTTTGTTCAGATAGAAGAGATAGTTATGTTTATTTTGATTGGGGTTCCCCTGATGCATCCCTTCGTAATGCTAGACACTTGGGACGTTATTATCTATTGTCTCCTGGGGACCTAGACAAGTGACTCTGATACCCAAAGGTTGATGCGGTGGTCATAGCTGTCACCAAACACACTATGGATTCCTGTGGAAGGTGGAGCAGCCCTTCGGGATCAACAAGACCAGAAGGTGGAAGGGCTTCTCAAGACTGCCTTTTCTTCATCCTCGCTTGCCCTTCAAGTTTCTGTCTGTGGTGGACTGGCAGCATGTGCCCTTCTTTACTGGATCCACTTGCTGCCGGAAGATCCTGCCTGGGCCCACCTAGAGTCAGTGTCTGCCTTTTTGGCAGATGCACTGTATGATTTATTCCGCCTAGCGGTTTGCTCTGTCGCAGCAGTTACCGTGGCCGTTTGGTGGCTCTGGCTCCAACACTGGTCAGCAGATTCGGTGTCTAAGCGCATCTGGCTAGGCTCCCTTTAAGGGCAAGCTCCTCTTCAGCAAGGACTTTGAAAGGCTCATTAAAGACCTATTGGAGATAAAGCCTCAGTGCTTGCCTGAGGACAAGCCTAGGTTGACTAGCCACCGTTCTGGGCCTTATTCATTCTTCTTCTCCTCACGCTCGTGCCTTCAAGATGCTTGTTGTTACCGACCAGGTCGGTTTTTCGGGACTCTCGGCCAACCGAGCTGGCTCCAAAATACAGCCCTTTTGGGCAGTACGCTGGTTGAGAGATTCCTTTGCTGCCCCAGTGAAGCTCTCCACTCCTGCCCATTCCTCTCGCTGACAGTCCCCAGGCCCACTCCAGGACACCGCCGGTGGGGGGGGGGGGGGGGTTGGTTGGCCCTGTTTGCCCGTGAGTGGGAAGAAATCACCACCGATCAGTGGGTTCTCAACATTATCCACTATGGCTATGTGTCCAGCTGCTCCAAGCCCAAGGACACCTTTCTCATCTCCCCCTGTTGGTCAGGTCCAAAGTGTGAGGCCATGCAGTCTGCGCTTCGGCACCTGTTGGATCTTCGGGCTGTTGGTCCGGTGCCACTGTCTGAGACAGGCTCCGGTCATTACTCCTTTTACTTTGTTGTCCCAAAGAAAGGCGGTTCCTTCCAGCCCATTCTGGACCTCAAGGGGTTCAATCAGTTGCTCTGGGTACCTCATTTTCACATGGAAACTCTCCGCTCTTAGTGGAGAATTCTTAGCATCTCTCGATCTGGAGGAAGCTTACTTCCACATACTGATCCACGTGGATCTTCAGCGCTTTCTCCATTTCATGGTGCTCAGGCACCACTTTCAATTCTGTGCACTGCCCTTTGGCCTCACCATGGCACTGCGGACTTTCTCCAAGGTTATGGTGGTAGTGGCCGCAGCCTTGCAGAAACAGGGAAGCCATATCCATCCCTACCTAGACGACTGGCTCATCAGGGCGAAGTCACTAGTGGAGGGCCTTGAGGCCGTTTCCAGTGTCGTTCTTCCTCGAGTGCCTGGGATGGGTAGTTAATCACACCAAAAGTTGCCTTCACCCCTCCCAGTCTCTTGACTTCCTAGGGGCCCACTTCAACACCCACCAGGGCCGGATTTTCCTTAAGGAGGACCGAACTCAGAAGTTGACCATCCAGCTATAGGGATTCCTGCTATAGACTAGCCCCTGAGTCTGGGCCTATCTTCAGGTCTTGGGGACCATGGCAGCCACAATCGATCTAGTCCCCTAGGCTCAAGCAAACATGCAGCCTTTGCAGTGGGCCCTTCTATCTCGCTAGTCTCCAGTTATGCAGGAGTATGACGTTCGCCTCCCTCTGCCCAGGGCTGTTCGCTCCAGCCTCCGTTGGTTGCTCTCTCCAGGCTACCTCTTGAAAAGTGTTCCTCTGGAAGACTTGCGCTGTGTCCTTGCCATGATCGATACCAGTCTCTCGGGCTGTGGAGCGCATTGTCTGGATCAGACAAACCAGGGTTCCTGGACTGCCCAGGAGTCCAACTGGATGATCAACCAGCTTGAGGCTTGAGCAGTCCACCTGGCCTTACAAGACATTCTCCCTCTATTTCGCCAGCAGTCAGTTCATGTTCTTTGCAACAATGCCACAACAGTGGCCTACTTCAACTGACAAGGGGGCACCAAGGCTCCTGGGGTGGCCAAGGAAATGGAGCTCCTCTTTCCTTGGGATGAGAGACATCTACAGGCGCTCTCAGCACAGCACATTGTGGGAGTGGACAATGTCCAAGCAGACTTCCTCATTCGCCATACCCTGGATCGCAATGAATGAGAGCTTGCTCCAGCAGCATTTCACTGCATAGTGCGGGGCTGGGGCCAACCCAGCTTTGACCTGATGGCCAATAGAAAGAATGCCAAGGTTCCCTCCTTCTTCAGCCGCAGAAAGGTCTCAGGCTCTGGATGCGCCAGTCCAACCCTGGCTGGTAGGCCCTCTCCTCTATCTCTTTCCGCCATGGGCAATGATCGTGCTGTGTCTCCTCCATGTCGAGACACACCCAGATCACATCATTCTGGTAGTGCCCAACTGGCCCAGGCACATGTGGTATGCCGACTTCATCCGTCTGTGAGTGGCATCTCCTCTGCCCTTCAGCGGTCACTGGGGGCTACTAAGGAAGGGCCCAGTGCTGATGGACAACCCGGCACCTTACTCGCTTATGGCCTGGCTCTTAAAGAGATGTCTGATCTGCAAGGGTTACTCTCACAAGGTTGTGGAGACTCTCTTCAAGGCGTGGCACCCCTCCACTTCAATGGCATATGGTTGAGTGTGGCGCCTCTTTGAGTCATGGTGCACTAGGCAACAGCTATCACCTTGGTGAGTGAGAATTCCAGATATCTTAGGGTTTCTGCAGGAGGGCTTTGATAAGAGCTTAGTCTTTAACTCCCTTAACGTGCAGGTAGTGGCCCTTACTTGCTTTTGCGGTCCGATAGCGGGATGGTCGCTCGCCTCTCACACTGATATCAGCCGGTTCCTCCATGGAGTACGTACGCTCTGGCCTCCAGTGCGTGCACTTATTCCACCTTGGAACTTGGCTGTCATGCTCCGGAGTCTCATGAAGGCCTCCTTCGAGCCACTGAAGCATACTACTATCTGGGACCTGTCCCTGAAGGCGACCTTCTTGGTCGTCATCACGTCAGCCTGACATGTGTCGTTGCTGCAGGTGCTGTCCTTTCTTTCCTTTACATAAGAGTGAGTGTCACTTCGTGTCATAACCTCCTTCATATCAAAGGAGCTCTTGCCCTTTCATGTGAATCAAACAATTTTGCTTCCCTCCTTTCATAGGGAACAGGACTCAGCCCATTGGGCTGTCGATGTCAGAAGAGTACTTCGCCACTACCTTAGTGTGACTGAATCATTTCGGAAGTCTGACCATCTCTGTCCTTTTTGCAGGCCCCTGGGAGGGTCTCCCTGCTTCTAAAGCTATAATTGCATGCTGGATCAAGCGCACTATTGAATCTGCCTACATTCTACATAACAGACCCATGCTGGTGGGACTAATGCCATTGCACACGGGCTCAGGCAGCGTCATGGGTCACTGGTATCTCCCATTGACATTTTTCGGGTGACCACCTGGTCCCCCTTGTCCACCTTTGCGTGGCACTACTGGCTTGATTTTCATGCTCGAGCCTCTGCGCATTTTGGAGCCAGTGTGGTGGAGGTGGCTGTCTCTTTCCGCCCAGGGGTGGTGTAGCTTTGGTACTTCCCACTAGTCTTGACTGGTCTAGCAGGATGAATTGGAAGGAGAAATTTCATTTACCATTAATTTCCTTTTCTGTAATACTGCTAGACCAGTCCAGGACCCGCCCCTCGCCGTGTTCTCTGGAAACAGCCTTTGGCTGACTCGTCAGTCATGAGCAGAGCCTTCTTGATATTACGGATGTATGGTCTGCCTTATGCTTTCAGTACCAGCTTAGTCATAATGGACTTTGTATACATAGTTACACCAGTTGGTGTTCTCAGCTCCCTTTCGGGATGATTCATAGTTAGTTCTGGTCAAAATTGCCAAGCGGCTCTTCTGTTTTTACAGGAGTATTCTGAGGGTGACACCTAGGGGAGCCTCTCTCGATGCCAGAGTCCTGTCTCTGATGCTTCTGGCACTTTCTCTGTCTCCAACATCCGCTGACAGGGGGACTTAACCCACTTGTCTGGACTAGTCTAGCAGGATTGCAGGAAAGGAAATTAACGGTAAGTAAAATTTCTCCATCTGGATCAGAAGCACCAGGCATAATCTTAAAAGTAACCAGGTTCCATAGGAATAATCAGTGATTTTCCCCAGACCTACCTTGATAAGAGTTTATGGACTTTTCCTCCAGGAATTTGTCCAAACCATTTTTAAACCCATAAGAAGATAAGATATGCCATACCAGATCAGACCAGGATCCATCAAAACCAGTATCCTGTTTCCAACAGCAGCCAATCCAGGTCACAAGTACCTATCAGGTTCCCAAAAATGTACACAGATTCCATGTTGCTTATCCTAGGGTAAGCAGTGGATTTCCCTGGTGCTCTTTAATAGTAGTTTATGGACTTTTCCTCGAGGAACTTATCCAGACCTTTTTTTAAACCCAGTTATACTAACAACTTTTACTACATCCTCCAATAATGCATTGAGTGAAAAAATATTTTCTTCTATTAGTCTTAAATGGGCTATATTGTAGCTTCATTGTGGGTCCCATATTCTTTCTACCTTTTAAAGGAGTAAACAATCAATCTATGTTTACCAGTACCACTCTATTCATTATATTATAAACCTCTATCATATCTCCCCTCAGCTGTCTTTTTTCCAAGTTGAAGAGCCCTAACCTTATAAGCCTTTCCTCATGGGGTATCCTTTCATCCACTTTACCATTTTGGTGGCTCTTCTCTGTACTTTTTCTAATTCTACTACATTCTTTTTAAGATATGGTGACCAGAATTGCATGGAATATTCAAGGTGAGTTCACACCATGGAATAATACAGAAACATTATAAAATTCTTTGTTTTATTCCCCATTCCTTTCCTTATGATTCCTAGCATTCTACTTGCTTTCTTTGCATTGTGCAACCGTAGTTTGGGTTGTTCTTCCCTAAATGCATAACTTTAAACTTAGGGTCCACCACAAAAAGCAAGAAACCACGTCAGATTAAGAACCCAGTCTATGACATGATGAAATGGAAAGACAGAGCTTTATTTATCATAAACCAGGGACAACACGACACAGACCGTGTTTCGATAACCTTCATCAGGGGTTAATCTGGCAAGCTAAAATCATAAATATACAAATTTTAATTAAGACATAAACGAACAAATCACAAATTAAAACATAAATACAGCAAACATATAAAATGATTAAAAACATAATTATAAATACCATGAACAAATGTTAAATTATCACACATAAATATAAAACCATATAACAATTAAAATCATAATTAGTTACATAAAAACATATAAAATTAAAGCATGGGGGTGTGACATAAGCCCATGAACCAAAACTTTATATGGGTACCTCTGTTGTATGTTAGCCGATATATAGGTCTTGTAAACTAAAAAAAGAAATACGAAAATTGATTTTAAGACAAGGGTTAAAAACCAAAACAATAAATACTTAATATAACATTAAAATAAAAAAACTAAAAACTATATTCTGGCAAACTATAAAGGATGGGGCATCATAATTAAAAACATGATCTGTGAATAAAACGATACATGCGTTTAAATGAACCTATGGTATATCACTTTTTAATGACAGGAGAGAATCAGCATGAACCAAACACCATAATTTTGTTATACACATTATTTTAAACCATTACTAATTGTAGTAATTGCAATTGTAGTATTTTGTATTTAAAACCAAAAGCAAAAATTATCTATTACTGCTTACTGCACTCCTTTATGGATGAGAGAGGGAATAAACCTTTAAGACATTCACTGTAATGTGGTGAAAGCACCTATGCAAACATGAAAATTAATATATGAACCACATTCAGAAATTGTTATATTATAATGTGCTGGTCAGAGCAGACCATACTGTTATGCAATCATAAACATATATAAATATATTAGCTCCCTCTGGAAACAAACTAGATATATTAATGTGCTTTTAAATAACAATAATACTAATGTTTGAGCTATAACCGAAAGATCATTTTCAGAATTGCTTTATTGTGTTTATCTAAAAATATTTGCAAGACCTGGTGAGGAACAGGAACCGAGGTAGGTCGGACTCGATGCTCCTCCCACCCCTCTCCCCACCCCCTCCCCCCTTTTCCACAAACACTCTGACACCGTTCTTTTGGGAACAAATTCTGGTTGCAACTTTATTAACCATTAAACAGATCAACAATCAACACCAATAACAATCCCTTGCGCATACAATAGCGGAATGATGCATCACCAGCCATGTCACTAGCAAGGTGAGATCGCCTCCGCTTTTGCCAACTTCCCTTTCCCCCTTGCCCCTGACTTCGCCATATAATTAGCAAAAAACATCCAGGGGTTGTCCGGGTCGGGGGTACCCCACCCCCGTCCCAAGCTTATCCTAAGGCTCCACACCCCGGAAACCTTCGGGATCCCGCCTACCCCCCCCCAACACTGCGACACCCCTACTCAACCCAACACCCCTAAAGGGCGGACGGGTGGGACACTGGTCACTGGACTTCTCACCCGCCTCACTCAGGACCGCTATGGCAGTGCCGCTTGTCCCACCTCCTCTTCCGCCGGCTCATTGGCTCCCCCGTGCGCGCTCACGTGATGTGGGGAGCCAATGAATTTAAATGATGCCACCGCATCACGGCCTCTCCTCCCCCCGCCCCGCAGACCCTACGCCAGGCTCTGCATCTCGCCGGACCACCCGGTTACAGGCGGCCAGCCTGTACCTCGCCACGCGGCCTTCATTTTTAGAATGATATTCAATCCTTTACCTCCAAAAACGCTTAAAACCTCTTATACGATCCTTCGTGTATGTGGAAAGGTCTGCACTCGATTCCTTCGGACGCCCGCACTTGCGCTCTAAAATAAAACTCCGAATCGTGGGAAACCAGCCGCCTCACCTGATTGGCTGAAAAAAGTTGTATGCTGATACGGAGACATCGGGACAATATGCTGTAAAACTGATCTGACTTCCTATATGCCTCATTGGCTATTTAAATCTTCTAAAGGAGCTCCAAATTAAAGAAGAAAGTTAATCTATGAGGTCTATGTAAACCGATATAATATGTCTACACGAAAACATACACAGAGGGGGCTCATACACCACAGCTTAAGAAATACCAATCATTATAAATTAAAATAATAAGATTTGTAAAATTATAAACTTATATATTAACTAAAAAGGAGGAGACTATGGGGCATGTTTACTAACAGGCCGGTAAAGTGCGGGTCGCGGTAGAGTGAGTGTGCCGTATAAGGAGTGGGCGTTCCGTCCTGAAGAAGAAAAGCCGTGATTGACAGATGCGCTAAGGTGCGCGGCGCCCGTGTGCGCTCCGCACCTTACCGCAAATGAGAGCCGAACGGGAGGCATATGTGTCGCGCTGATCAAACAGAAGGACAGAGCCACAGCACAATGGTTGAAGCACTGACCAATGGTGCAGGGAGCAGGGGTTCGAAACCACACAATGCGCAATGGCTCGCTGAGGTGTTAGTTTATGAGGCAGAGGAATACTGGGCCAAATAAAGCAGCCCGCTGAGTTTTGTTTTGGCACACATCAAAACTGGACGGGATAAGGAGGCGCGCTGATGTTTTTATGCGACATTTGAATGCTGGGCGGCATAAAGCGTCGCGCTGATGTTATCTGGCGGCATATTACTACTGGGCGGCAGAAGGCGGTGCGCCGGTTACGGCGGCAATCGCATAATGGAAGGTATAAGTGGGGCGCTGATGTGCAAACAGAAACACAGAGCCACAGCACAATGGTTATAGCTCCCACCAATGCTGCAGGGATCAGGGGTTCAATCCCCACAGTGACTAATGCAGACTGCTGTGTGCTGTGTAATGTTAGGAGGCTGATATATAATGGGTGGCATAAGGCGGTGGTATGCTGGGCAGAGAGCGTTGCGCTACTGTTTTCTGAGTCATGTCAATACTGAAAGGCATAAGTGACGTGCTGATGTGCAAATCAGAGAGCAAAGCTGCAGCACAATGGTTACCACACCAACCAATGCTGCAGGGATCAGGGGTACGATACCCAACAGTGCAAAATGAAGATAGCTGGCTGAGGCAGTAGCTGTTAGGGGTAATATTGTTTTAGGAGTACCGTATTGTATATATGTAGAATCATAACCGATAGCAAATACACTCGCAAAGCAGTGTAACAGAACGTCGCCCATAGGTTAATGCAGAGGGCACATGTGAAAATGCAATGTCCGCCATGGCACCCTACAATGTTGGTGAAAGTGTAGCCAAGTGTGCTATATGAGGCAGGGTAAGGTGAGAGCACTGTCCCAGATGGCAGCAGTGTGCATTGTAACGTATGGGAAATGTAAGTCGGTATGTTGACCAAGGTCTGCCATACCTGATTTGGCAGGGAGGGGCTGCAGACAGGGGCAGGCGACTGATATGAACAGGGGATTAGAGTGTATCTTATCTTGTAAACTGCCCTATTCCCGTTGGAGTACTACAGCTCCATTAAACTCATGCTCTGGGGAAGAAGCCAATACTCCTCTGTTGTGAATGCTGACAACTTGTGCAGATAGTGAATGATGGAGGGGTGATCATGGTTTGAATGTTCCAGTGAATAAGGTTGGCAGAGGTATGTCAACTGTCTGTGTGCAACTGTACAGCAATCTGTGATGCTGTCTCAAAAGAACTACCCCCTTGTGCCAGATATTAATGCACCTTTTATGGTGTTTCAGAAGGCACACACGTTGCTAGGAAATGAAAACCTCATTCTCCACAAAGGCCATGTGGAAAGGCTGTCAACTCCCAAGACACTATTGTATGTAACCCATAAGCTGTGTCAATCAAAGGCATGGCAAAAGATGCCCCAAGGATGTAGAGATGAACCCAGAAACGTAACCCACTAGCACTAACATCCCTCAGTTGGAATGGCAAAGGAGGTATGTGGCAAACCCACACGTAACACAAGCACTGCACAGAGCTAAAACACAAAAACAATACAAAAGTAAAAGAGGGATGAAGATCAGTTGCTGAACTGCAGAAATCATCCCCAACCCATGTGGCACCCATTAAAATGGACAACCCAGTTGAGGGTACAATATGCTCACAGCACACATCAGTACATATATGACCCTCAAACAAATGTTAAACACCTTTTATGGAAAAGCATACAAATATAAGACACCACACAGGAAGCACACTAATGACCACTACCACAAATCACAATGGCTAAACCGGCATGCCACACCAACAATGTGAGCTCCTTAGCAAAGACTGCAGAAAGAAAGAGTGCAGTCCATTAAACAAACCGCCTGCTGACTGTCAGGACAAGCAAACACCAAAAAGTAAGCATGATGAAATGCACATGCAGAGCTGCTAATTACTCATACAATTGCAGTCTGTATTTGTGATGTGGTGCACATGTGCACACACAATGAAATGTTCTGCAGTGGATACAGCATGCAAAAGAGGGGAAAAATATACCACAAGGGCAACAGAGGACGGTATGTGGAATATGTTAATAATTTGGATCAGGACATGAGAAAGTTCCACATGTAATCAGGTGTAACACACAACACCTGAATCACAGAAAACCAAAACCCCCTGATGTGTTGCCATGTAAACACCCTAAAGTGGGACACCTCTGAAACGAAATAATATGTGATGGCTAAGCAGCACACAGGATGCACCTTGACGTACAGTGAGGAGAGAGAAGGGTGTATGTAGAGGTGAGGAACCTGCTGTTACCTCATGGTACAGTCAGCAGATTAGAAAACAAAGGATATAGCACATGTGCTAATCAAAACAAAACACTACTGAGTAGAAACACATGACTGTAGCCACTCCCAGAAACAGTACACTGAGTACACAGTAACACACTGAGCACACTGAGCCAAGCATACTAAGCACACTGTGTGGCAACCGTGAATACCCAGTGAGGTTACATGTGTCTGCCAGATACACAGCTGTCACTGTACAAGGATGCGAGCACAGGTGGCACATGTACATGTGTGGCAAATGGCCCCAGACAAGTGTTAATGTGATCAAAGAGAGAAGGACTAACCTACTGTTAACAAAATGGCCTTGGACCCAAGCAAACACTGATCAATTCCCACTAGCACCCCATGTGGCCTAGGTCAAGTCATGTAACCCCTCATTACCGTGGAACAAAGACCAGTTAATCCTCATCCAATGATATTGACAAAATAAACAATGCAGTCCCTGGGTCACAAAGACGCAGGACTGAGAAACAGGCAATGCAATGTGTGCCTTTGTATCACCCTGCTCAATCACCAAAAGAGCCACATGTATGTGGAATAAATATCTTTATTTGGTATACACATCACAAATAGTGTAGTCAGTGCCATCATAATATGAAGGTGAGTGCATCTCTGATGGAATATTGAAACCCCTCTAATAGGGCATAAATCTAACTCACACAGAAAAGTTAATTCAACCACCACAAATGAAGAGCATGAGATATAATGTGCAGCCACTGCATACAATGCACTGGGCAGCAGACCCCCAGCCCCTACCTGATTCTGCATGCTGCAAAGGTGTAATGCACATATGAGTGCATGTAGAGAGTTGGCGCTGCATATTGAGGACACAACACACATCATGTGTCCCTCAAACCATATCCATCTTGCAACACAGGAGACAACCAAACCAAAAAAGCCTATGTTGAGAAAATGTTTTATTGTGAAAATCACGCTGGGAAAGTAATGTGTGTGGTCTCACATAATGTCTGAGCTAGGAATCAAAGCTGCAACAATGTAGACACAAACTCTCCTCAAAATCACAATGAGTATATGCAACAGGTAGGACAGGCACATGAACACAAACAAAATACAAACTCAACTACCTTCCCAAACCTATACATATACCACCATGAAGGAGGTGGCCCTGCAACCTTTTCAGAGTAGACAGTGTTTGGCCACATATAACATAATACATGGAATGCACAATTGACGAAGTGCAACGGTGACCCACATTGCCACACTGCAAACATCATGTCGCAATGTGAGTGTCTCTACCACAGGGCATAGCCTGGACTGTGCACATGGGAAATGCAAGGTGTTGACATACATGCAGACTGTCACGTCTGCACATCCAACAAACACAATAAGCAGCATCTGAACAAGGAAATGAGGGCCAAACATCCTATACGGAGCCACAAAGAAGTCTGAGGTCCACATGTTTTGTCTCACAAACATAGTCCGTCATATGCAAAAGCACCATCCACAGTGCAACATGAGACAGTGATGCCACACATGCACGTAAACACCCTTGTCACATTGACCACATTAATTAAAGATGGTCGTGTGTCCAAAATCATTGTTGAGGTTACACTTGTAGCATGTGCATGTGGAAAGCAGGTGGACATACACAATAGGAGTGCTCCATCGTTGGCTGTATGGCGCAAACATGGGTGTATGCTTGATTAGGAAGAAAAAGATGAGGGTATCCTGGGTGGCATGTCACACCCAGGGCCAAAACGTAACAATACTAAAACTGTGTTCGAATGGATCAGCTGCACTATCCATGTCATTTGCTGCTGCACACGGGGGGAACACTGCCAAAAGTAACAATACTATGTGCAATCCAACAGGTGAGGTTAATAGTGTTCCACCAAATATGGCTAGGAATAGTCAAGCGTGACATGTCAACATTCCACTGTCTTTGAAAGTTCATGTGTGTTCTCAACAATGAGCAGGACTCCCTGCAGAAACATCACACAAACAGTGCAGAGAACACCTCTGTAATGGAGAATTAAGTAGCTTAATAGTAATACTGTCCATCGCAGTCATATGTCTCACTCGCAGAGGTAAAACATCCAATGGGGCACTTTCTGGTGTAAAATGTCTATGGTGTTGTTTCTTCAAAAGGTGGGTGATGGTGACACCAGATGCACTGTAATAGATGTGTCCGGTATGTACTCAGCCCTGTGTCATGAGAGGATACGTATGTTCTTGTGAGCCACCTATGAAAAACACCACACAATGCACACCGTTACACCTTTGCAAATGCACAAGAAAGGTATGTGAAACCACACAGTACATTACTCAACAAAACATTGGTCATGACATCATTAATCCGAAACACACACATGGGTAAAACATGGGTATGGTCATGTCCATGCTCGTGTCACACAGGTGTGTCACAGCTACACACGACATGCATCTGTTTATGTGCACATAGAGGAAACATTATATGCATATAAGACAATTATGATTCATCAACAGGTAAACATAGATACAAATCTGCAATTAACAAATGTGCAACTTACCTTGTGTGTGCATCAGGTGTATGTCAGCAATCCCATGAACCACTACACAGCAATAAGAGGTGACAGTGAAGGCAGAGAATCTCAGCAGTCCGTGTACAAACAAAAGGTCAAGCCGCTGCTGATGCATGTCCACATTATGGTCATATCTGAAAATAAATAAAGGTGAACATCAGTGGTGACTCAGAACACAAGACACATTTTGTCGCACACCACACAACACATGTTGATAATACGCATAAGGTAAACAGCACTACGGAACACATACCACAGTCACAACTGCCCCCCAGGTGCACAGTCCCCTCACAGTACATGATAATGTACTATGCCTGAAGAGTGTCTCATCACACAGGCAACCTGTAATCACCCACACACAAAGTATGCATATTTCTGCAGTCCAGCTGCAACACATGGCCTGTATGTGTCCAAGTGGACCTTTAGACATATAAAGGCCCCGTGAACCGGCAATAATACCCTGTTGTTGGCTTATGGTACAATGTTGGGGTAGGGAGCAAGTGCAGGCAAACCAAATACAAACCTTAAATACACACACATGCAGATATGCTGTAACTGTCACATATACAGTGTGGCACAGGACATGCTGAACACAAACACATGGGGATATGTGTGACAACAGCAAGGGATGGGTGATGGAGCCTGAAGTGAAACACAAAACAACACACCATCTGCCCAATATGATGGAGCAATGAAGATATGTTTTCCACATGACCCCAGGCACACACAATCTCCCTGTACATCCACCTACCCCAACGCAAAGCATATTGGGTGATGTTCAGTCACATGCCAATCCAACACATCAACAGCATCTGAATAAACTATGTCCTGTGCATTGGGAAACACAACAGTAACAAACATGTCATGTTCTACAAGAGTATCACACACTGCACCTTCCTGTCCACAACTCTCATACCCCACACCATCACCTAATGTCTGACTGCTCCCTATCACAATGTATAGATCTCTCACATGTGAGAGGCAGCACAGAGTTGTAGGAGGCTATCCTCAGGTGTCCATAATCAATCCTGTCCCCATCGTACCTCTGTGTTGTTGTACAGAAAGATCAACAGACATGTCAGAAACCACCATGTTTGCACCTCATCACAAAGTACAGACGAGTCACACAGATCCACTATATTGGCAACAATGCCCCCTATCTTTGTGTAGGGGTGTGTCAATGTTGAATGCAAAGTCGCTTACAATTCTGGAAACACATATGGAATATGCACGAGTGTCTCATGTATGCAGGGAACAAATACATATCCTGGTGTGTAGATGTCATACCTTGAATCATAGTGACAGCTATTTGCTGATGATCTCCACAGATAGCTGTCAATGTGTGCGTCATGTCATTAAAACACCAATGGCATGTATATTTTTTACGCAAACCATGATGGCTGCATGCCATCACACTGTGTGTCATTGAGAATGTCAACGCATGGATAGCCAATATGTGTACCTCAGAGAAACAACTCTCACATATGTCTGGTTTTCCTTGCCAACATAATCCTCCCCTTCCCTGTCCGACTATCTATGCAATCTATGTAATGTGGACTGTACTATCCTACACTGCTCACATACCCAGCCTGTAGCTGAGGCATGATGGCATATGTTGAGAATTTATCAGCAAGATATGCCATGTACTCCCTGAGAATTCTGCACAACCATAAGCCACCAACACATTCTGTGCTCATCCTGCCCACTGTAACGCACCCCTCGCTGATATGGGGTAGGTTATCCTCTGTATCTGTGTACATATGTAGCACTGTACCTAAGGTCAATTCGCCTACATGTAAATGTGGCAATACTACCTCTCTGGCTGGACAATGCTCAGATCCCCATCCTATAACATGTCCATGTCATGGCTTTCTGGTGCAGTATACATTCCGACACACTGTAGGGTGACATTAACACCCTACACATAGATACCCTAATATCCGCAGAAACTACTACTAAGCATCTGTCCTGTGATATGTATGTCCTGATACGGCCATAATAACAAAGCAACACATAGCCAGCTGACAGGAGTGTAAGAACCAAATGTACACCCCAAAGGTGAAACATATAAATTCAACCCACTGGACTAATGTCCCCAAACGTGGACTGGTCTCACACTGTGAACATCTCACCATATGGCTAACACTGTTATCCACCCATATCATCACAAAACATCATTTGTGCTCAACAACAACAACAGGTGCTAACACAGGCAGCCACTAACTGTAATTTTAACCTTAAAAATCACACACAGCCGTATGAGCAACCACCCACATCATCTGGCACCAAATGCTGTTGTGTACTGGCCACATTGTTTGTGCCTCACACATGCCTATATGTGAGTTTGTGAATTAGCACTAAAATACTAATGTGGTGTCACATACAAATCATATCCTGACATAAACTGAAACTGCTGAAAACATAACACACATAGGATTAAAAAGCTGTGTGGGTAGGTAATACGCACATGAGAAGATCTCTCCAATCAACCTCCGTCTGACTGCTGTGCCATCCTGTGTGTCACCACTGGCACGTACAGGGGGGCACATTGGATCTTGCTCCAGATCCTCATTAATCTCTGCAGGGATATTGTGCCTGAGAGCAATGTTGTGCAGGATGCAACAGGCTATGATTATCTCTGCAACAGTCCTTGGCTTATACTGTAAGGCCCCGCCTGACCTATCCAGACACCTGAAGCGACTTTTCAACACGCCAAAGGTACGCTCGATGACTGAGCGGCTGGAGGCATGGGCCTCATTATACCTCCGCTCTGCACGTGTCCGTGGCTGACGTACAGGGGTCAGCAGCCAGGGGCGACACCCATATCCTGCATCACCTTGGAAATAAAAAGAAATGTGCGTGTCAATATTCAACATAACTGACATATGTTAAGATGTAGTAACCCTACACAAAACAAATCCTGACATCAACATATAACCGAACAATTAATGAGCTGTAAAAAACACATATGCTGTTAGAAAAGGAACACATAGCCTAGAAAGTAAGTACACTCATGGGAAATACCCCAACAGTTCCATCTATACTGTAACATATTGTGTGTGTGTGTGCGCGACATGGGTATTGTAATGCATTGACTGTCCACATTGGCACCCCTGCCAATGAGAGACGATAGTAACGAGTCACGTGTCACATGTTCATATTGTATGTCTGAACAGTAACCTAGGTAAAATATGCTGCCATGAGAGGGTGGGAAAAAAAACAGAACATGTATGCCATGGAGGCTGGTGATAATGTGAACCATATCACCTAGATGCATCCTGTCCTGTACGGGCAACATATCTAGATCTCATACTCTGTGTCCTTATGCTGTATATTGCTAAACATAAATTGTTTAAATACCAATCCTGTGCACTGTGTCTATCCTGGGAACATCCCACTGAAGGTGGGGTCTGCAAACCTGCACACTGTACTACTCATGTCTTAACCTCATAGAGATACACATCGGTACATTACCGTCATGTGTAGCTGAAAACAATACAACTCTGTATGCACACACATAGCCCACAGCTTCAGGCATCCCCTATCCAATATGTTAAACTACATGAGGATCACTGGCCAATATGTGGCTAAATCATGATCATCTACAGTAGTAGGCCAAGGTACTAGCACCAAATATACTTCGTTACACCCCTGCTGTGACATAGGCCAAATGCGTGACCATACATATCCACACGAGTGCTGCTAGCTGGAAAGGGCAAAAGCATACATCAGATATTCCCAAAAACCCCTCATATTATATACTGGCTCCTGGGTAGCAACAACAGTCCAGAGTGAGTGTGTGAACCCCACACACACATGAGAAGGGTTACCTGTATGGATGAGCAATTATCACAAGGTTAAATGACATACAAGCATTATTTGGCAATGACCCATCATGATACGTGCATATGAGGGCCAAACCCCCCCCCCTCAGAATGTGTGCAGTTGATATTACCACACACTATGAGGGATTGTGCAACAGCCTAGCCACATGCACAGGGGTGTTGTCACCTGCACACCATGTGAATGTCTGGATCATATAATGCTAGGAGTCTGATGGTCTATGTTTGTTTGTAGCTGCTGTATGTGTACGTCTATACCCCTGTAATAATCTAAAGATACAACAGTCCCCAAACAAACATTGCTCATATGTTGATCTAAGTTTATGGTTTTAAACGAGTTTGCTAGCTATGTGAGTAGACATAAAGAAAGTTACAAACACATACATACATTACGACACATGACATACTCACCCAGCAAAATACAGTCCCCATAACGTCCCGCCCTCAAATTGTGTGAAGATTGCCGAGTGATGCAGGATATAGGAGTCATGGGTGGACCCTGGAAACCTAGGGACCACATTCAGAATATGCAGATTAGCATCACATACAACCTGAACATTCAGGGAATGGTAGTGTTTGCGGTTGCGAAACGCCACCTCCCTGTCTCTAGGCGGGACCAGGGCAACATGTGTGCAATCAATAGCTCCCATCACGTGTGGTATCCCTGCTAATGTCTCAAAGGCCTGGTTCAGGGTCCCCCATTGTTGCCTAGTGTGGGGAATGGCTATGTAATTCCCCACCCGGCTGACCATGGCACGCAGTACGTGGTGGAGACATCGTGAGAAGGATGGGCGGCTCATGCCACCCACTGCAGCCACAGATGACTGGAAACAGCCAGAGGCAAAAAAATGTAAAGCAGCAAGGAGCTTGACTAAACCTGGTATTGCATGGGACCGATCAGTCAGGGGCTCGAGGTCAGGTCTTAAATCCTCATAAAGCTCCCTAATAGCCCTTGTGCTCAGTCGGTACAGGGAGATGACCTGGTCCTCACGCATGCCCTGGAGCTGTGCCCTGGGCCTGTAGAGGCGTGGCTGCCGAGCCTGCACCTCGGCACGCCGTCTGTGCCGTGAACGCACAGCACATGGCTGGACCACCTCCACAGCTGCAGGTCTGAGTTGCTGCGGGACTACACCCATGCCCTGTGCTGCAGCCCCGTGGACACCATCTCCCCTGTCCGGCAACCGCAGCATCTGCCCACCACTCAGGACACATGCATAAGCATATATTGCTGCCATAAACTCCTCCCGTCCCACTACCGAAACACACTCTAACAACCACACAACTCTAACAAACACACAAAACACACTATACAGTATCCAAAAGTAAAAACAACAACTGACAATACACACACAACACAATATAATAAGCAATACAAACACCAATACAATCCGCTAGTACAACTGCATAGACGTTCGTCTTCTCCACACCAACCACACTCCTCCTGCTCTTCCTCTACAACCCTCAACGTGGGTAATGTTGTGATGGTAATATATGTTATTCTGGGGTGTGTGGTTTGCGCACACTGCGCATGCGCAGTTGATCGCATGCGATGCCCGTTGGTGGCACGCGTGCGCCACTCTACGCATGGGCGTCGGTCAGTGCGTGCCCACACGTATGTGCGCCGGCGTGAACATGCGCACAAAACACAGACACCCATGCGGTAGTCGTTGTAGTGCGCATGCGTACTGCGACACATGCGCAGTACAGTGTCTCAGGGCGCATGTGCGTTTGTCCGCGTACGGCCACCCATGCGTTGGCGAGCACGCGCCCAACGCACGAGCGTCACGCCCGCCCAATTGCGCATGTTGCAATGGAAGACACATGGCAATACACTATAAATAGGCCTGCACACGTGCATCACGTTGAGGGTTGAGAAAGGAGTCACAGTTAGAGAGAGAGGGTGTCATAGATAAAGTCTGAAACAGAGACAGTGGTGGGACTACTGCACAGGAAAGAAGCACAGTGAGGGATAACAAAATCTATATGTAGAGAGCCTGTGGTGGAGAGTAGTCCAGAGGAAGGAGGGAGAGAGTCAGTCCAGGGAGTACGGCAGCGGAGAGAGGCAGTGTAAGATAGTCAGGAGCAGAGTAGATTCCTCACCTTGTGCTAAGATAATATTTCTGTTCCCTTTGTTAATGTGTCCTTTACTGTGTCCTGTACTGTAACATTCTGTAAGTCTGTATTGCATGCTGTGTATTGTTCTGTTTTGTTTTAGTGAGTGCTGTTCTGTTGAAAGGAGCATATAAAACATAAAGAGATGGAGAGAGATAGGGAGAGAGACGGTGAGGGTGAGTGTGAGGTCGTGGAGGATGTGTCCCAACCTGTGGTGGGTGATACACCGACGCTACAGACTGCACATCCTAGGGAGGGACATGCAGGACCATCTTTTGGGCCACAGCCTGCACAATATGTCCAAACTGGGAAGAGAAAAAGGGTACCTGTGCCTGGTCCACAGCGAAAAAGAGCTCTACGCTTCAGTGATAGAGAGAACTATATCCTACTCTCGCATGTAATTGAAAACTATGACCTCTTATTTGGCAGGCTCAGCAGTCGCACAACAGTGGCCACCCGAATGGCAGTATGGGAGGAGGTGCGTGCTGCAATTGCAGAGGCAGGGGGCCCCACAAGGGATGTTGAAAGCCTCAAAAAGAGGTACTCGGATATAAAAAGAGGGGTGCGCCAGCACATGGTGGCTTGAAAGACAACATGCGCATGGCACAGGTGGTGGGGGCCCTTTTATCCCATCACTCACACCATTGGAACAAGAGCTGGCAACACGTTTGGGCCACATCTATCTCCGTGGACTGCCGGAGGCCCTTGACACGGCACATCCTGACGCAGGTATGTATAGTAATTGCCAGGTTCACAATGTCCCTTCAGTACACATCATTCAGCTGCACAGACACTCCATACCTGTGACCCAATCCACACCATGTTTAAAAAGTGGTGTCACATGTGTGTGTTATGGCCATGCACAAACTGTGTTGTTGCCAGCCCTGTCACAATATTACCATATGTGTCCCTCGAAAACAGCAACCTCCCCATCTGTTTCCAAAACTACACACAACAATTCCTATCCAACCTGCACATCTGTGATTGGCAAAGCACCATATGATTTTGTGGCACACTAATCAGGTAACGTGTGTGTGACATACTATTTGCACAGTGCTACATGTGCTTCTCAGTGGGCCACAGGTGCTGGCTACATGGGATCCACGGCACAATGGGTCACAGCCAAACATATCCAACAATGAGCATATAGTATGTCTAGAGACAATATTTCAAATGCATAATTAAACATAAACAGGCAATGTATGGTCCAAACAAGTGTAAGGGTGATGTATTCTCACACATGTGTGGACATATGTTGTACAGATCGGGGGAGTGATTTGATGGGGGACACATGTGGCATGGCACTCCAAATATACACATGGAAAATATGCAACATGTGCATGGCCACACGACACACATGTGCCCCAGAAACAGCTGAATGACGTAGACAAACCTGTATGGGAGGGTGTCATGGGTCGGGTACGCAGCACACACGCACATACCCACACCCATCATCTCTGTGGTGTCTGTGCCACACATATATAGATATTATTATGTTGAAAAATATGTGTTTTCCTTGTTATTGTTCAATATGCAGGTGACTACAGTAAAATGGGAGAGGAAGAGGAGGAGGCGGAGGAGGAGGAGGTGGAGGAAGAGGGTGACTTTGACATCACAGTGCCAATGAGTGTGTTGGATGATGAAACTGAAGTATCAGGTGGCAGAACAAGAGCTGTTGATGAGCCCATAGATCCACCTGTACCCAGTATATCACCACTACGGGCAGCATCAAGGGAGAACATCGACGGACCCAGGCTGCAAGTATACACCGAGAGCCCTGACCCTCAGGCGATGATGGCGGAGTTAAGGTCCCATGGCGTATCTGCACATCGCGATGCTGGAAGGTGGGTGACATACGACAGTCCATAATTCCAAAATAAACACCAATAGTCACTAGTTGGTGTTTGTGTGGTGAATGTTGCAACATAACCACGCACATATATCACATGTATTGCTCATGTTGGTGGGATATTGTTTCTTGAAAGAATGGTGTGGGGTATAATATATGGTGTTACTATGACGCAAAACAGAATCACCGAAGGTCAGTTGACCACCCACAGATGCAGGCCTAAAAGGAATGTTGTATAAGGGCCACCATGTTGTTGTCATGAGAAAGAATCAACACTTGCCCTTGCAACAGTCTACCTCATTGCAGACACCCAGATGTCTGGTAAACCACAGCATGACATTCTAAATAATAGTTGAAGAAACAAACATACCATATATATAGCAATGCAACCCTCCTCTGTGATGTAACAGCACAAAGAACGCATTCCCCACAGTCTGCATCTGCAGGTGTCAAATTACATAGCATATGGAGAGAGGTGCGAAAATATGTCAGGTCAACCATAGATACGGATCTACAGAGGGGTCTCAAACGTACAGTATGAACCTGATGCCTTGTTTGGAGAGAACATTCCTCAATTTCCTCTGTAGCAGAAAGACAATAACATAGACTGTAATCCAGACAGAAAAGGAAAACACCATGTCCCCTTACTGTAAGGCCAACAATCCCTCAACAGATTGCATAGGCTGTGAGCATGTGTGTCCCAGTTAAATTGTGGGCCTATGTCCCCCATACCGTGTGATGGTCGCCCAGTATCATACGTGTCATACCTGCAATATGTGTTGTATGCAACCATACAGTAATGAGTATGACGCATGTCTATTTCTCAACAAATGGTTAAACAAGGACCAAATCCGTGAACAATTACTGTGCTGCAAAATAAACCTAAACACATATGACTTAAACTACAACATAAGCTTGGCCATGTTGAGACCCATATCATACACCACGTATCCACACAACATTACCAGAATTGGCACATCACCCCACTCCCTCCTTTCCGAATGCAAACATTAGAGGCATTACACAAAGACCTCACATAACATACTGGTGTATGATAGCAATTGTCAAGCCCAATGAGAAGTAACATAAACTGAAGACCTCATCTCCTTTACAAAATAACCAGATACATCATCATAGAGCAAGCAACCAAAGAAATACATTACCTAGTCGAAATGTGTTATTGGAGACACAAAAGGCAACTAGGGAATTTGACACAACACTGTATAGGTACTGGCCAGTGGGTAGATAGAGATATCTGACCAATCTGTACTGTCATACATACATTATCCCTTACAGCATGGTAACAAAATAAACATACTGAAGCTCAGGCCTGTAAGGATCCATATGCTATGGTCAAATGAGAAAGGGGAAAACATATGTTGTCTAGTTGTTATGACTGTTTTCCATGTCCTAATTGCTGCATCCACGTTCACAATGCCTGTGCAAGAGTTCTGCTCACGTCACCATAGTCTGATGTTTATGTGTCCAGACAGCTCTATTGTACTGTTTATCCACTCTACATTGTCACATTTGCTTTAACATAACCATTTATTCCGTGTAGTAGGTCTCTGACATCCCACACTATCAATGACGTAGTCAGCCTGCCAATGTCTTATCCTCAACTACACTCACATAAGCAGCTATGTTCATAAGGTATCACCCACTCCCACAAAACACGTAAATGCTTCACGGGATTTAACGTCTGTCAGCACCATCACATTCTAGTCATTCCCCAACATCAGCTCACGTACATTTTGTACACCACCAAGCATACATATCAGTGTAGTCCCTTGCACCAGGCAATTCCAAGGACGCAGCACATGCGGATAATGTGTACATCCCCACATCCAGCCCTCATACTGACAATGTAACCCATCAGACCATACATTGTCATGTCATAAAACATCATTAGGGCAGGCCAAACCTGATTTGCCGTCACACCAGTCTTACACAAATATATGGCATCCATGAGGCTACATCCAGTACAAACATCTCATGGAGAATAGCAAATTCCATAAACACATAACACACAGTTCCTGTCGTAACATGCCCCAACAGCTCATGTGCATCTCTATGCCACATATAGCAAAACCCTGGACCCATACATGACCTGTGCAGACATTCCCAAACACACCTCGGTACAACAATGCTTCTGGCCATCTGAGGTGTTTATGGCTGCTGCATGCTGCACCTGACCTAAATAATGGATATGAGATGACTGTCCTTGCCCAATTCTGTTGCCACGTCAGTAGTATGTGGGTGTGTATGCAGAAGCTATGGTATGACTGTTGTGTTGTCCTCCCACATCCTCTTCCTGTATAGTGTTCTCTGTGTTTCTATTAGTTGTAGTACACTGCGATATATGTGTTATACCCCTAACCATGTTCCCATATGACTCAGCACTATCAAATTAGCATTAGGGTGGTATGTGTATGACATGTTGCTTTATGAAGGTGTTTTCGTGGAGAGGTAGGTCATTGACCACCCTGTGTCCCATTCACAGCCAATCGACGTGTTCTGGAGCGGATTCGCTGTGCTGTGAGCGGAACACCAGGGATGTTTGTGCTGCGCTACGGACATTACATGAGGGGGTCGTAGCCATGCCACTAACTCGCATGTGTGAGGCCCTTGAGGGCATACGTGATGTTCTGATCCGAGCTGCACCTGCACACCAATGTATCCGGAGGAGGATATAGCCTTGCCAGGGAGAGGGGCCCGACGTGGCAGGCGTGGCCGACCACGCACGACGTCAGTAACCTATGATAATATAGAAATGTACAGCACGAAACCAAAGGTTTCTCTCTGTTGCACTGTTCAGTTTTAGCAACTATGTCCATAGTATATTCTGTTGTTGCGGCTTGGTTTGGGTTATATGTGAAAGTAGACATATGTGATTAGTATGTTGTGTGTGTGTTATGTAATTGGCTTGGGGGGATCTTTGATATGTCTTACACACATGTTTGTAACAATAGTTTTATATGAGAGAATTGCTGTGATAATAAACATCTGTCCAAAAATAGATACATTGTCTCTTTCCATAGAGTGTCCATTTGGTCCCATGTGTATCTCTGAGAGGGGGGTGGGAGGACCATAGGATCTGCAACCATGTCCACTGCATAAGCTACTTTGCCACACACCATATACTATTTCCATGATCCACACATATGTGATGTTTCACTAGCACAATGTGTCACCACAGCCTCTGCGCTGCAGCGGCACAGTGTGCACATACATCCATGTACGACATGGGTGTGGAAACCGTGATACTGTGGAGCCCGCAGACCAGTCAGGTTCTGAGCATATCCCTAATGTATATGCTTGCGATATATATCTCACCAATTACAATTATCATGACCACCCGTACTGGTTTGTGTCCCTCCAAGACTGGATTTGAGAGCGCTGCCTTACACCTCTGTCATGTACGATTATTTTTTGTTTTTGGCTGGGTTGCAGATGTCACAGACATCGGATGGTTATTTGGAATGCGTAACATTGCTCCCTGTTTCTCAGACCAGCACAGTAACGGGTGTGTGGCAATGGCAATATGTTGGTGGTGGGTGAGACGGTGAGGAAGGAATATGACAAACTCTAGGTTAACATGTGTGATGTCGGCGGAGCAATCTGCGAGCGCCTTTGCCCACTCACCTTGCCAAAATGGCCAGAGGTGTAGCCAGAGTCTCTCAAAAGCGCAGCCCTGGATGGCCGACAACTTCAGTCACGCTGACAGGATATCTCCAATTCATATATATCTCTGCCACACTCATTAGGAATATTTCCAACACCTTGACGGACCCCCCCCCCCCCCCCCCTGCCCTCGGCTCTACAGAACCAACGGTCCACCCACCCTTGAATTGTGGACACAGGGGTTACTGTGTTATAAATGGCCTGTTTATGTTACCATTACACATCACCATCTGCAACCCGTCTACAGGACACATGGTGCCATATGTGTGACCTTGTGCCCTCACCTATATAAGTGGTCACATGCACCCCAACCCACCATAGGGATGCATTTTACAGAGGCAGGACATTTGTGAGCCGCATATTTTTGTCCGCTCATATATGTGAGAACATGTGGGTCATCTATATTGCATCCCTGTGGCAAGTACGTCTGTGGGGCAGCCACTTACATCGGTAAACATGTTAATGCAGCACCCTGCTATCACACACCTACACACATGAGTTTCCCGGACACACTGCATGTGGTGCCAATTGAGGTATCACACGCAAGTTTACCCGTCAGGAATGTATTTGGCTGCACACATATGTCATGCCTGGCACTCTATAGGCATATGCTACGTGAGACACGTGACCATGTACAGGGTTTCAGAAAAAATACTTTAATATATGTACACACAAAACTAAAACTATATACATATCTAGGGTAGGGGGAGAAAATGCCATCACCCACCCACCAAATCAAAAAAAAACCCTCCCCACCCCCGGCAACACAAAACGACCACCCCACGTCAATAACCACACCTTCCCAGCACACTAACTCCCGAACCCCCCACATGACCCCACCGCTCCCATCAAGGCCTGCCCCGTGATGGCGGACAGGGCAGCACACAAGGGCACATGTGTGGAACTTCACCGGCACCATCATATGAACATGCCTGTGCCGCCCTTTCCATGGGGTGGCCTGGCTGAAACATGGGCAGAATTGCTCAATGTCCAGCAACCACCCTCGTCCATGGCTCCCCGCCCATCGCTCAATTCCGTGCAGGTGCACCAACCGTTGGACAGCTCCGCTGCTCCACAAGTGCATCCAAGAGCCTCACAACAAGATGTACAACACATCCTTGCCACCACAACCACACACATTGTTCCCTGGTGTTTTTGTGGTGGTGGCCATCTGCATGCAACTGTGGTTGGTGTGGGCCACTGGAACTATGTTGGAGCCACCCTCCCTTGATGGCGGGAGCCGAACAGGTGCCCCTGTGGCTGCACTGTCCCTCTATGTCACCTCTTCCCCCTCTCCAGACACCCTGTGGCCACTCTCTCCCACCCCCTTTTTTCCTTTTCCCCGCCACCCCTGACTCCTCCCCCACCCCCGCACCCACCTCCCCGCTGTCCCCCACCACATCCGCGTCCTGCCTCCCCCACCCACCCACAATCAACCCGTGGCACCATGCGCCCCATCACACCCCACCCTTGTGAACCCCTGGCAAAACCCACACAAGCCAATTCATTTCCGTTCCCACGCATCCCCCCCCATGACCCCCCTAACCCCTCCGCTGTGTCGTATCGGAGGCAGGACCCTCTTTGCCTCGCTGCCTCCTCCCCACTGGTTGTCCAGGACTACCACCTCCACGGCAGCGCGGGAGGTGTGGCCTTCGGAGGGCATAAGGCATAGGTCTACGGGGGTCTTTCGTCACTTGTCATCATGGACTGTGGAAGATGCACAAGTCCCATCAGCCAACACGTAGAGGTGTGTGACACCTCACATGTACCCGTGCAGGTACCCTTCACACTGATGGTCCACTGTTGACCTCTGATGGTGGGCAGCCATGTTCCATCAATACGCACCATCACCATTGTGATGATTCCAGCATTCTCCTCACGCCCCCCCCCGCTCGAAGGTTTGCGCCCATAGGTGGCAGGCGAAGCTTTCCCCTCCCCTTTCTTTTTCCTCAGATCCTCGAACCTGTGGTGTGGTGACGTAAAATATGGGTGGGAGCATGAGTTGAGCACTTTACGTCATGGTGGGTGGGGCAACACGAAAACATAGACCAGTGTGTCCCCCTGGGTTCCTGGGAACACTTCAGCTACACTGATGTTTTGGATGTTATTCTATGTATAGCCTATGTTTTCAACAACCTGTCCACAGGGGATCATCATGGGCCACATGGAATGTGTTAATCACGGCGTTGGACAACACCATTACCAACTGAGCCTACTCTCACCAATGTTTGGCCATCCGTTCACATATGTCAGTCTCTGGAGCCCATGCCATGGTGCTGTGCCGTGATGCTACTCTTTGTGCTGTCCAAATATTTGGCATCTCTTGTGTTGGTGTAAAGGTTTTGCACACCAGGCGCGGGTTGCAGGGGATACAAATTTTTTTTGGGAGCAGTTTTGGTGAATTCGACCAGAACCCAAGGTGAACAGGGATGTTTGTTAATTTGTGCATCCTGCTGT